>JABWTJ010000583.1:488490-575737 GCA_016801875.1 Solanum sitiens
CCTACCCCCTCCCCAAACCTGAACCACGGACCTCGAGGCGCCATGCCTTTTAGTGCTCTATCCCCCCCCCCCTTTCTTTTCCCGCTGCCCCTCCGCTCCACTAAGTGCATTCTGTCCATTTGATGCAACCCTGAGTATAACAAGTTTCAAAGTATAAATGAAAAAAAGAAGAAGAATTGACAGATATGAAAGTGAAATAAATTGAATTATATGATCTTCAATTTTCAACCTTAAGTTGAACAGTAGAAGTTTGTCATTTGAAAGAGAAATTACAGTTCACAACAAAAATCTAGAGATTATTCACAAGTTGTTTATGCAGACCGGGCAAGATGAAGAAGCTAGGGAGTAAAAACTAGACATGTTGTCCAAACTCAAAAAAAAAAAGAAGAAAAAAAATAAGCTTACACCAAAGAACATAAAAGAATAATCTGTTATGAATGGAACCATTACCAATTGGACAATACCAAACAGATAAAAGAGAGAAAGGTCTATAATAGAAATCTTAAGTCAATAATTGCCTCATGCATGATATCTTATTTGTGGACACTGGACTGTACCATTCAGGACATAAGCTTATCTAAACAAAAATCAAAGATAAGTAGTTTTTACTTTGAACTTGCCCGATTAATACACCTAAATAGTATTTTTGCAATTTTAAGATATAAAGCAATTCAGTTGAGCAGGACTCAGATGAGGAAAATGCACAACGATAATAAAAAATGTTAACGGGTGCATGTTGAATTCCGAGAAACTAGTGCATTTTTAATGAATTTGACACGGGTGTAGGATCATTTTGAAGAGTCCGAGCAACATACCCTTTCTTACCTAATGTATGCTAGGTACTGAAAAGAGAAATATCACTTTAATAATATGTTGTCTCTTTTCATAAACAGTTACTACCCTGACCACACAATTGGAACATGTTTTATATTATTATGGAGTTCATGTTGTAATTTTCTATAACTTGGAGAAACCTTTTATAGGAGATTATTAATACATTTTGAAATTGATACTAGAATTACTCTAAGATACATTAAAATGATTTTAATATGTCTATGGAGCAGATACTGCTTCAAACTATATATGTTATTGACATATAAAACTACTAGATGATATATGAGAGCAAATATATTCATATGAATCGATTTCCCTCTCCTCTCTAGGAACATGTAATCGTAAATAACTTAAATTAATGCACATGATCCAAATAGCAGCTAACAGATCCACCACTTTTTATGGTGAGAAATTGGCGTACCTCTTGAATAGCAATTAACGCCTCAGCTTGCCAACGAGTTCCCTAGGTGCAAAAAAGTGACTAATTTCTCTAACCTGCCCCAGTCAGAAAAGAGGGATAAAACAATTAGGTTTGGTGAAAACTTAATGAAGGAAGGGTATAAATATAGCAGCTCTACAACACATTTTCATTTAGTGAATAGTCAGAATACAGATTGAAGCCACATAAAGGGATACACTGATTGAAAAATCTTTTTAAGTTGACGCATATGGGTTGTCCTTGCAAAGTTATGCAATTATCACTTTCATGCCGACCGTATCCCACTGATCTTTTTTTAGAAGAAAGACGAATCATTGCTAAAGAGAGAAAGCTTTCTGTGGAGAATTTTAATAATACGTTAAAGCGACATACACTTGTCCTAAGGAAAAGAGACATAATGCAGCGAAAAGCAGGGGAAGAGAAGAAAAGAGTCATTAGCAGGCTTCTGGCTGCTGAAGGTCTGGAGCTTGCAGAGGAGGACGATAAGAATCTATAGAAGATCCCACGCATATTGGTCCCCCTCCACACACCTGGTGAAGAATACAGTATCTTGGAAAGCTACTTCAGGTTAAAACAATGTATTGTGCAATAAAGGAAGAACCAAATAGTTAGCTTTTTAAGTTATCATCAATCATAGGTTAACTTTGTACTATACTGAACTTGGCAAGGTTGAAACGTTTAGTTTTCGATTTGCCATTGTCAACTCATTATCTGTGGGTATATTGATGCTTTCATAGATGTTGTATCTCTTTCTACTAATACTGATAGCAGGTGAAGATCAGATACCTAATGAAATAGTTGAGATGTGTGTGAGCTCATCCTAACACTACCTTCAAAAAATCTGAAATTACCAAACCTCCTACAGAAGCAGATCCTCACTAATTGAAAAGTTTCCACTATTGTAAGTCCGGCAGATCATAAATGGTCTTCCCACTCCAATCCTATATTGAAATCAATACGAAACGGAAACCTTTCTTTGAACAATAGTGCATAATCCCAAATACTGGTCAAACTAACCAGCATATTCAACTCAGCCAAGCCCAAACAAATAAAATACTAGAGTATAAAGATAAACTCAAGAAACAGAATGAATTTTTCTTTCTTCTATTTGTTAACATCAGTGTGCTCTCAATTGACAAACTAAATCAGTTAGAAGGAAAACGAGAAACTGAGTTATGGAGTAATACATCAATTGAAGCGAAAATCCCTAAAAAATTCAATCGATCAGCCAACTACCCCCAATTCCAAACTAGTTAGGTTCAACAAATACACATCTACACAGATTACTAATTCTAAGCAGTAACAAGAGAGAGCTAACTACCATGACTGATATACCAATTTCCCCATTCCTACGAGTTGCCCCCAACCCTAAGTCAGAGGAAAATGAGAAAAAGTACCTGAATTGAGAAAGGAATTGGGAAATTGACCATCTGGAGGTTGAAGATCCATCTTCATGGCCTTATTCCGGTGCTTCTGTAACGGTCAAATCGCCATATTGCAGAGAGAATTGGCAGTGAAGAAGAGAATGAGAGTTTGAAGGTGTAACGGTCATTTCATTTGGGATGAAAACAAATACTTATATTAAATTAACAAATGGATTATGTGGCGGTCCAAAAATTGTTTTTTAAACAAAATTCAAAATATATGTTTGATATTGTATTTCTTTTCGTAAAGTGTTACTCCCTCCGTTTCAAAAAGGATGATCTAGTTTGACTTAGAACGGAGTTTAAGAAAAGAAAGAAAACTTTTTAATGTTATGGTTCTAAATTAAAGTAATGTCAAATGTACTAAAATGCCCTTTAATCTTGTGGTCTTAAATATGCCACGTGGAAAGTTAAAGTTAAAGTGTTGCCAAAAAAGGAAATGAGTCATTCTTTTTTAAATAGACTAAAAAGAAAATAGGGTCATTCTTTTTAAAACGGAGAAAATATTTTTCTTATTCAAATTTTCTGTATTTAATATAATTGTATGATTCTATGCGATTGCAATCTGTATTTAAAAACTGATGGGAATTTTTTTTGAAAAAAATATACTAGCACGTTAACGTCCCACACTTATAATATTTATGTAATTTTTAAATTTATTTTATCAATTGTTTTTATTAATTTATTGATCTGTTTAACATTTTTTTTCCAATTTTTCTCATATGATGACATGTAAAATTTATTTCTTTCATGTTAATTGATTTGACATAATGAATTACTCCCTCCGTTTAAAAACGAATGACCTTCTTTCCTTTTTAGTATGTTTCAAAAAGAATGACCTCTTTCTTTTTTTGGTAACAACTTTCCACGTGGCATGTTTAAGGCCATAAGATCAAAGGGCAATTTTGTACATTTAACCTAACTTTAATTTAGGACCACAAGATTCAAAAGTCTTCTTTATACTCTTAAACTCCGTGCCAAGTCAAACTAGGTCATTCTTTGTGAAACGGATGAAGTATTTTTTTTAACTTTCATTCTATTCATTTTCTTATTATTATTTCTTTTTCGTTTGTAATTTTCTAATAAATTAATACATATAAAGAATATGTAATGATGGACGGTGATTCTTATTATATTGTCTAATTGTTTATTGGACTATGCCAAACTCGAGAGATGAATTTTGCGGACACAATAAGATAAATGCACATGCATATTGAAACAAACCCGATTTCCAACACAAACACTGATATATATAATATTCACTGGATACAGATTACAATGTATAATACACACAATAAAATACTAATTACAGATAGATTAACATAGAAGAAGGTAACAAGAAGGGGATGAGATACTAGAATACAGAAAGAGGATGAGAGATAACTGAAAGCCAAAGCTTTGACATAATTTTCATAACCGTTGTTCGAACTCCTGGTCCTCTTTTAACAGAGTGTAAATGGGCCTGGATACCAAATAAAACTCTCTAATAGCCTGTGGCCCTTACATGATCAATTTGATTCACAACAAATACTCCACCCTAAAAAAGAACCTTGTCCTCAAGGTTCATGTGCAGTGGCGGACCCAGAATTTTCTTGTTCGAAAAATAAAAATATAAATGTGTAAATAAGTCTTTCAAAATGGTCCCTTTGAATTTTTTTGGGTTTAAAACCACACTTTTGACACGTTTTTAAAATAAAAATCTTGAAAAACAGAACTGATTTTTTAAAACAAAAATAAACTTATACTATAAAGGAAAATAAATAAATGTTGTTGTAGGGATTCGAACCTGGGGCATACAGCATAATAATCAAGGGTCTTACCATTGAGCCATCTATTTTTATTTGTTATTGAGAGGGTTCAAAATATATCCATCTACAGAAATACAGAAAACTTACCTTATATATATCGTGTATTTTTTTGCCGAGGGTGTTCGGGTGAACACCCTGGACCCAACGTGGGTCCGCCCCTGTTCATGTGAGGAAACTTCATTCGACAGTTTGGAGTATTATAATTGCCGTGGCTGCTACAGGTGAAAACCATTAGGAATAATATGATGATTTTGTTGGCAGCTTTGTGAATTGCAGAATTAACTCCATCACTCTTGCTTAGCTTCCGAACCTTCATCACTTTGTACAAGATAGCATGGCAAAGATGTATGATAATTTGAGAAGTGTCCAAAAGAGTAAACCACCTAATGATGTCATTCAAACTTCCATATATCATGACTTCGATCTGAGAAACGTTAATGTTACTGGCAGCATCACAAGGAACACGTGACATATTAACTAACAGAAACTCATTGATATAGCTAACAAATTCTGCAATGTCCTCGCTCCATTCGTTTTCAACATCAATTCCTTTTCTATTAATTGATATATGGTGCAAATAATACTTTTTAACATACTCCAGCCCGTCAAAGCTAAAATTGTCCATCTTCAAATACCGACGAACAATTTTAAAAGCTCCTTCTTTCCCCATGTCTCTCCATTAAAATTAAGCCATAATGTAATCTATGGAGCACAACCAAATCTACCCTCTCAATGGCACCACAAAATGTGTAACCAGTAAGGTGCACAACTTGAAGCTTCACCTTATATCCATTCCGTAACTTCAATACCTTCCACTCATGTAATAGGACAGCAAGTACATCAGTTGCAGGCTGCATTTTACTACTTATATTTGCAGCGAATAGATGAACATTTGTCTTGGAATCAACCTCACCAATTACGACAAGCCCATCAAAGTCGAATTTCGATTTTATTTCAACAGACTTTCTCAATTTGGGCTAGAAAATTCAATAAGAACACCGAGAAAGGTGGCTTTGGAAGTGGTCGTGGCAGCCGAGGTTGACAAGTTTGTACCCAAAGATAGACCACGAAATGATATAACACTGTCAAAAGGAAATGCACCACAATCAAGAAACTGACCAGGATTAAAGTGAATATATCGTGAGATAGTCCTCGATTTATGAATTAGACCAAACATAGCACACAAGAGTTTAACAACTCTATTGACCGAAATATTTGGTGACTGCTTGGAGTATCTTTCAACAAATTCTTGAAGCATACTCTGTACTTTCTCCTCCATAACATTTTCTCTTGATTTAGACAATAAGAAATGATAACTATTTCTCCCCTGCCAAGTATCCACCCAGTTGCAAAAATTTCTCAAGGTTGATATGATAAACTTATCATGATCCAAATCACTCGAGGCAACACAAAATACCAAATTATACATAGCAAGTAAACTAGAGCCAGGATCAAATGGAAACTCTAAATCAAATTGATCAGGTGGAAAAAGATTCAAAATCAAGAGAATCACATCATGACCAAGTCTACTGGTTATACCTCTAGTTATAAGATTGGGATAACTGCAAGTTGAAGGAATTGAAGACATCTTTTTCCAGCATTAAGCAAGCCCCAGACCATGTTGCGGGTAAACTTTTTCATCTCTGATGGTAACAATTGCTTCTTCATCATTCTTGTCTTCGCTTTTAGCATCATTTTCACAAGCAGTTGCCTCACCATTAGGAGAGACAAGACATGCCTCAGTAGTATCTCCTATTGTCAACTTACACATCTTCTGGGGATCCTCAACTTCAAGTTGACTGAGCTTACAGGATATAATGGAATTTGCGTCTGTGGGTCTTTCAGACGAGTCATCAAACACCGCGGGCGCATTGGTTTTGTTGTTGCCTTCAGATTGCTCGTCATAACATTGTGACAAAGGTGAGTTGATTATATCGTTCCATTGTGGAGAAACATATGCAATATCCGACGTGAGTACATTAAAGTCACCATATCCCGACGAGACATCCTCAAAACGACTTTGGTAGTCAATCACGGAGGTTATTTGCTGATTATTGAGAAAGTGACATCTTTGTGATTCGAGATGCTGTTTACGAAATCGAATCATTACTTTTGCAGTGAAGTGTTTCCAATCTGCCAACTGCTTGTTCCGAAAAAGCCATAGATACCACTCCAATGCTTCCCCATTGAGATACAATGAGGCGAGAGATAACTTATACTTTTCTGCGATTTCATAGAATTCAAAGTAGTGTTCAGCCTGAAAAATCCATGCCTCTGGATTATCACCACAGAACCGTCCAAAGTTTATGTATGTGTACTTATGACGAAACATCGGTGGTGCCGGAGACAGATCTCTATTCTCATTCATCGGTACATTGTTTTGGGGCCTAGCAGTTGCAATTTTCCCAACCAACCCCTGTAATATTGACCGAATTTCAGACATCTCCTTTGACCACAAATCCTTCCTCGGGTTAATTGAATCATAATGAGTTCGCAATTGGTCCTCCATTAAAGACCTCTGGATGAAAGCACCAATGAAACAAACCCGATTTCCAACACGAACACTGATATATATAATATGTTGGGTATGTAGCAAGAATTGATGGAAAATAGAGGGAAATAGAGGAATTTGAAAAGTTGAGAACTTGAAAAGTCCTCTTATGCTTTAATGAAAAGGCATTTGTCCCTCATCGGTGGTGGAAAGAAAAATAGGAGAGTTTAAATACAGAAACACTCCTATTAATTGTTAAAAGGGTTGGAAAGAGGAACCCCCCTCGCGCCGTCGTCGTCGCTCGTCACGTCCACGTCTACGGCTTTGGCAATGGCAATGGCAAATGATCGATCGAGAGATTATTTAAATAGCCAATTCAATTAATTAGTTGATAACAGAAACGTTACTGTTCTGAAAGGTTGCAACTTTTAGGAATAGTCATTACCATTTGAAAGGTTGCAAACTTTCATCAATGGTCGTGTGGATTCTGAAAGGGTTGCAACCTTTCAGAACCTGTTCTTCTTGCTATAAATACCATTCATTCATTCTTCAGATTATTCACTTACGAATTTTCTGATCTTCTTCTTGCTATAAATACCATTCATTCATTCTTCAGATTATTCACTTACGAATTTTCTGATCTTCTTCTTCTTCTTCTTCTGCACAAATTGTTTCTTCGTGTACTTTACTGCTGTGGATTGGTTCGCTGACAGTAGAGTTTTTGGTATCTACACTCTGCTGATTAAGATCATTTTACCCTGGGAGGTTATATTCCAAATCAAACCTCGGATACTAGAGGGGAATAATTTCCTTAAGGGGACACTGTGAGTTCAGTGGACTTGATCTTTTTTCGATTTCAAAGGTTTTTTCAGATTCTGGTATGTTCTTACAGATTTTAGTTTTTGGTTAATTAAATTTCTGTTCATCTCTCTTACTGGTTCTATAAATTTCAGTTACTTTGTGTTTCTGAACAATTTATTAGAATCAGTAATTTCTGATTTTATAACACAGTTTGACAACATAATATTCACGGGATACAAATTACACACAATAAAGTAATAACATACTAATTACAGATAGATTAACATTAGAAGAAGGTAACAAGAAGGGGATGAGATACTACAACACATAAAGAGGATGAGAGACAACTGAAAGCCAAAGCTTCGACATAATTTTCATAACCGTTGTTCGAACTCCTGGTCCTCTTTTAACAAAGTGTAAATGGGTCTGGATCCCAAATAAAACTCTCTAATAGCCCGTGGGCCCTTACATGATCAATTTGGTTCACAACACATATGTAATGAGTTTGATTTATAAATTTTATATTATAGAAGGGGTGAAACACGTAGCTCACGTTCCAGGACATGTCTTTCATTATTCAATACCAATTTGTTTTCACATATCCTTGTCCATGACATTTGGGCACCATCTCTCTTCAAACTGAGTATTGCACTTCTCTTTAGTTGACAAAAATGCAGATTTACAGAACAATGCCAACGCGATGTAATGAATTCTAATACTAAGAAATGCGAGGGAGATGGAAATATTCTGGAAAATGATCGACAAAAGCTAAATCTTAATAGTAACTGATGAAATAGTCCAAGTGTGCGTACATTGGCTCGTATTCTTAGTGATTCAAAATTAAATTGATTTGTAGTAACTAATATATAGTAGTTGATTTTACTTAATGAGCAAATGCAAATTAAAACATGTCAATAGCAGATAAAGAAGAGAGCAATATTTGTCTACAAAAAGGGAAAAGGAACTTTAATCCCTATGCTCTTGAAGCAGACCCTATTTCTTTCTTAGAATGTATCAACATGTTGAATCTTGGGAGATAACAGCACAAGCTTTTGAAGATTTTGAGTACTGTCTTGTAAATTCTCAACGCATAAGCCTCCACAAGACGCCTCAAGTTCGCAACAACTTATGTGAGAAGGTGATTTACGATCACCGATTTGAATTTTCCCATTGAAACTAACAGAAAATCTTGTAGTTTGACCAGACACGAAGTCTCCAGCAATAGATGTACCAATCCAATATTCTATGCCTCAGGTAAAGCTGTAAGCGTTGACTCGATTAAACTTTGATCTTTTGCATCTTGATGGAGTTTATCAAACACATTGACACTCCAAAGAAGGGTGTTGGTATAGGATATGTTAGCCTTGAAATCGTTGTAATAGAAATCATAATGGTTGTTAGGATTTTGAACTGAGAAAGTGAGGTTCTAATTATATTGGATTGTACATTATCATTAGAGGATGAATATACCGAGTCAATAAAGAAAACGAAGACGATGACACTGCTTCAATTTTGAATTTGGGATCGCCAAGTGCCATAGTAGTATCTTCATGATCAACATAGAATACGCGAAAAGCTAAGAGTGACACCAACAACTAGCAATCTAACCACTATTACATCATTTCTCTCAAAACAGAGAATTACTATGACTAGAAACTAGGGATAGAAATTAAGCTCGACGATTTCTTTGTCCAGTCGAGCTTAACAGAGAATTACTATGACTAGAATCATGCATCCTCTGAAGCAAACCTCTTTTACTATTTTTTTTGTAATAACCTGAGGGGGACTTCTTTTGCTCTGGAATATTCTTGGCATCGTCACAACAGAAGAACAAATAATCTGTGGTCCACCTACATTAATTTAGTGAGAGTTTACAATAGTTTTGAAACGTGCAGCCAAATGGACCTACCCCATTTAATATTTAAAAATACAATTTTTGATCCGCCCGGTCCTGTTTAAGCATCGCCCTTCGCTGCCCAGCCCCAATTGTCATTATAGTTCTAGTTATAAGGCCACAAAAAATTAAATCTTTCAAATGAGAAGCAGGTAAATATAAAAACTTCTGTTTTGTCAAACAAAGAATATGCTTCAATTGTTATCTTGAATAGTTTTCCGAGGGGCCAAATGATAGTTAAGTTTTCAATCATCATCATATCATATATTCAGTTAAGTTTTCAATCATCATCATATCCAGGGGCGGCTCAAACCCGTTGGTGACCTAAGGCCAAAATCAAATTAGAGGCTTTAAAAAAAATTATAAATGATTTTATTTTAAATCCATTTTTATAGCTTTTTGAGATACAAAGTTGTTAATAATTTTGTGTAGTCAATTTCTTCTAATAATTCTTTTTCAGTCGATAATATAGCCAAACCACTTAATCTTTCTTGAGACATTGTCGATCTTAAATAAGATTTTATTATTTTTAATCTTGAAAAACTTCTTTCTGCTGAGGCGACTATTACGGGAATTGTTAACATTATTCTATAAGCAATGTAAGCATTTGGAAAAGAATCAAGTCTTTTTATTTGATTGAGTATCTCAATTAGAGTATTGTCTTCTACTTTTATGATTTCCCTTTACACTTTGAATTCGGAAAATAAGTCTAAATCGTCAATATCGGAGTGAGTATTATGTTTTAAGGAACATTCAAGATTAAGACAATATTTTTTTAAATTCTCATCATCTAATGATCTCAATTTTTTCCCACTAAATAGAAAACCAAAAATATTTTCTTATACTTCAAATTGTTCAAATCTATTTTGAAATGAAAAGATGACTTGGTCTATTATGTATAAAAAGTAATCAACTCTAAATGATTCTTCAAGGGATCTTGTGATTTCAACATTCTCATCAAATTGTTTTTTTATATATATTACACGTTTCTTACAAAATATACAGGTTCTATATTCATCTCTAATGCAATTTCCTTAGCCGAAATCATAGCATTTGTAAATCCTTCTTCTCTATATTTTTTTAAAAAAGAAACTAAACCTCTTAATTGATCAATAGCGACATCAATATGCATATCTTTTGATTGTAAACTTTTGCTAATGGAATTTACGGCAAATAATACATCATACTAAATAGTCATACCCAACAAAAATTCAAAATTTTCAAGCTTAAAAATTGCTAAACAATTAGCTTCACTTTTAATTTTTGGATCATCACTAACTTCTCCTAATTGAAATAAAGCATCTCTTATTTGTGGAGTTTGAAACCTTATTGCTTTAACACTTTCAATACGACTTTTTCACCGTGTTTGTGACTATGATTTAAGAGTTAAACTAGGTACACTATCTTTTAAAATTTTCCACCGTTTAGTAGACAAAGAAAATAGTGAATATATACGTTGTACCACTCCAAAAAATGATAGCTTTCGTACAAGACTTAGCCATATCACAAAGTACCAAATTTAAATTATGACAACACATGGTGTATAAAATGATCTAGGATTTATATCAAGAAGTCTTTTTTGCACTCCTTGATGTTTTCCCTTCATATTAGACCCGTTATCATATCCTTGACCTCTTAAATTATCAATATCAAGTCCAATACATTTTATTTCATCTAAAATAACTTCAAAAGGCCTTTTTCACTTGTATCATCCACTTTTAAGAATTCTAAGAAATATTCGGTTACATTTATTGGAGTTGTCAAAATATCTACACTCCGTATTATAAAAGACATTTGGTCTTGATGACTTTTATCTAGCGTGCAATCAAGTATGATAGAGAAGTACTTTGTTTTTATAACTTTTTCAATAATCTTGTTCTTAATTTCACTTGCCAATAAATTTTATTAATTCATTTTGTACATTATGTCCAAGATAATGAATTTCATCACGTTTGATTCGTCGAATATGTTCTTGCATAATGAAATTCTGCAATCATTTCAATAAGACTCAAGAAGTTTCCGTTATTTTCTTGATAGATTTTTTCTTTTTCCCCCCTAAACGCCAAATTATTTCATCCAAGAGTTTTTATGACAGAAATAATTCTTGACAATACATTTTTCCAATGTTCTCTATCTCTATTAATTTGGTCTTGAATGATTTTATCGATTATTTTATTGTTACACAATCTAAATTCTAAATCAATCCATGAACTCATATTAATAATATGTTGATTAGTTGTTTCATGAGTTCTAAGCTTAGTAGTAAGATTATTCCAATCTCTACTACCTTCATTAGCTAACTCATTATTCTTTGCATTAAAGGTCATATTAAATAACTTACAACAAAAACAAAATACCGTATTCAAATCTTTGGAATAAACTAACCATCTTCTTTCATGTCTTTCTCCATTTGTCAACTTTTAAAAATAATATGTCGTAGAAAAGTGCCTTAAAAATTTATCCTTTGAAAAACATGTGTCGGTAATTCTAATTGGTCCCTTTTCTACTAATAAATTTCTTAACTTTGTATCCATAATATTCCATTGACTAGGATCATAGATATTTTAAGGAGTATGATTATTTAATTCATTTATGAGTTCTTGATTTTATTGGGATTCTACATCCGACTTTTCACTAATTTCTTCTCATTCTTCTTCTTTTTTATTTATATCATTATCTAACTCAACTTCAACTAAGTTGGTAACTTGTTCTTCTAAATAGCATTCCCCTACATTTTTTTTAATTTAATTTTAACATTGTTTTCCAAAAATTTATCAAGAGCACCTTTTTGAGATTTTATCAAGTTATCGACTTTTTTTTTTTAAGTTTTGAATGACCGGATTCATATTTTCTAGTTGACATATTAAAATCTAACAAATATTTTAAACACTATTTACAATATCAAATAAAAAATATAATAAACATAAGACACAAAACAAAAATAATATTAGAAATTAGAATGATATTACCGGATTCAAAAGCTATGAAGACTTAATTTCCAAAAATGAATTGAGCTGCTGCAATATATTTTTCTTCAAAATTAAAATATAAACTATCAATAGAGCAAGTATGTTCTTAAGCCAAAATAAGAGAGATATAAAATTAGAAAAGAGAAAGTGAGAAGAAATAGAAGAGAGGAGGATAAAATATATATAAAAAAAAATTTAAAAAAAATAGATAACATGTACATTAAAAAAAAAGTATACAACTTTTTATTGAAAAGTTGAAAAGTCAATCATCTCAGTTTTTTAACCGTTTCCACTTAATTTTATTTTCTTTTTTTTAGTCGTTTGCATTTATTATGTGAGTTTTTTTTTTAACTTAACCTAATTAAATAAAAAGATGGGGCTCCCTAAATTTGGGGGCCTAAGGCGAGAGACTTTTTTTTTTAACTGGCCAGCCGCCCTTGATCATATCATATATTATTATAAGTGAGAAGATCTTAGGGTGTGTTTGGTTTGAAGGAAATGTTTTTTATGAAAAATATTTTTTCTTGGAAAACAAATAGAATTTTGACTTATTTTCTCATGTTTGGTTGGTGAGTTTGGAAAAGATATTTAAGTGTGTGATTTATAAATGAAAGATATTTTTGAGAAAATATCTTTTATTTTTACTAGAAAGTAGAAAATAATTTATGAAATCGAAATTGAAAATATTTTTAAAAATTGAGAAAATATTTTCCTTAATTTTTGACGTGAAGTCATTCTCCTTAAATTTTAGAAAAATAAGTTGATTTGCAAAATATTTTCCAAAACTTTTAACTCAACCAAACCTGAGAAAATTGTTATATAGAGTTTGATTAATTGTTGTACGATATACTCAAACCTAGTTATGATTATTTGTCCTAGTAACTTATTTAAACTATTTTTAAAAAAAAATTATTCCCATAAAAGAATAAATAGAATACGGTAATTTTATAAATACTTTATTTTCCTAATTTGTTACCAATTGGGTTTCCCACTAAGGCCTCATTTGTTTTCATTAAGATTAATAGGTATGAATCTGAATACACATCCGAATATTAAGATTTGAGTGTTTTGATCTGAATACACATCTGAATATTAAGATGTAGTCTCTAAATCTGAACACAAAATAATAATGTTGTTTGTTTTCAATATCTGAATCTGCAAGTGAAATTGAATATCATATTAAAAAATATTATAAAAAAAAATTCATTTCAACAAAATATATCACTTTTGATAAAAAAAAAATTGAAAAGTTTTAATAATCATGATTTGGAGTACTATTTTTTTCATTCAAAAACCTTGATAAACAACAATACACCAAAAAATATTAGTGCAACCAGTTTTCTTAACACACGTCAATACAAGAATATTATTAATATAAAAAAAATACTTAAAGAATTTATGAAAACTTATCAGTTCAAAATGGAAAAAATGGTGTTTGATTGAAAGAGAAAAAAAGTTTTTAGTTATGAGATAAAAAGGCACGCCCAAATAAGAGAAGCGATATTTATTATTTGATAACTTATCAAATGAGTCTGAATGTTGTTAAGAGTCTCCTACAAATCTAATTCGTTCATACCTCTTGAGACTCATTAAGAGGTTTTTAAAAAAAAAAATAAACAAATGAATTTAATGGGATAATCTGAATGATTCATATTCATATTCATATTCAGATTTAGACCTAAAAATCAAACGTACTTAATGGGCTAAATCAGAATGATTAAGATTCATACCTCCATTAAGTGCAAACAAATGAGGCGTACGGCAAGTATTGATTATGACTAGTTATAAATATACCTCCGAATTGCATTCAACCTTCTTCTTCTTATTTTTTGTCATAAACCCACTTAATGCATATGGACTTAGATGAATTTTGTCCTACTGATTCAAAGTTGCAGGTTTATTGTTAAAGAACGATAGATTTATCACCGGAGCTTGATGTTTACAAACAACAACCATGGTTAACTTATAGCGATGGCCGCCACTCATGTGGAGTACAAGATAATAAGTAGTTATCGATTCTTTATTACACCAATTTCAAAGCGAAGAGGCAAATCAGTTCACAGGATTGTGGGTGGACATATTGGCAAGTGAAAGAAAATATATGATGAGATTATTAATTGCGGACGAAAGATACGTCTGGTGTATGATGATCCTGACAATGGCAAGTGAATCATGAAAACATATGTGCTTTCTTAAACTCTTCTTAGAAAGTTGAACAAGTCTGAGTGAAGAGATTATGTTATTTGTGCCATAAAAAAGAAATCCAAAAAGACTATCGATTCTGCTTAACAACCAAAAGTGGATGATCAACAAGTATATTTTAGTAAAGAATTATCAATAGAGTTGATCGATATTATACTGATGGAATTTGCTGCGCAATTGGAAGAACATAGCATGGTTGCTGACCTTGTGGAAATCATGTCTGAACTGGAAGTCGACAAATAGATCTTTGAAAGTCATTTTTTTCCCTTTTGTGATTGTGAATGGTTGATTAAACCAATCTATCTTCTTAGTTAC
Organism: Solanum sitiens; assembly: GCA_016801875.1. Lineage (NCBI taxonomy): Eukaryota > Viridiplantae > Streptophyta > Magnoliopsida > Solanales > Solanaceae > Solanum > Solanum sitiens. Next base: position 503,668 of record JABWTJ010000583.1, read on the forward strand.
ATGCATACTGCATCTTTAAAATTTCTTACACTAACGAGCTATGAATTGACAATAATACATAAACATGTCTTTTTAACTTAGTCTAGTTTAATAGACGACTTTCTGTTTGAAAGTTGGGATTTAAATTTAGAAAGACAGAAATCAAATTCATCAACAAATCCATTTCTGCTAACAAACATGTAGGGTACAATTATAAATCCTAAACAAGTTGGAATAGTAAGATACATTCAGAAAGTTAATCAACCATACACTAGCTATTTTTTTTGCTAATGTTCCAAATTTGTAAGTGGAGTTACAAATTGGCCAAAGGAATACTCTGAAATATAAAACAAATTGTGCCAATCCATGACCTCATCGATCCTTCAACGATGATGTCCGATTCCTAATGGATGATGTCCAACACCTAGTGGATGATGTCCATGTACCTGAACCAAATTAGGGCTATTAACCAAATGAGCCAAAGTTGTCATGGCATGAGATTGCCTTGAAATTAGCCCTGCAGTTGAAGGATTTTGTGCCAAGATTATTGAGTAACCATCATCAAAATTGTCATGCCTTGTGCCACTAGCTGCCATACTAAGCTCCCTCCCATCGTCCCTCCCGCTTTGGCAAAATTGTACACATTCCTGTAAACTAAACTCATGAATGTGTCTCTTGCATTCTGATTGTATCCTGGATCTTTGCTTGACTTCTCAAATTCGGCGAGAACCAATGGCTTCTTTAATATGGTTCTTGAATCTTGCCAATGACTTGTCATCCACCTTTGCATGAATGTTGCTTGTGCATCGTCACTTTGCCCAGACAGCCTATTAACCAAAAAATGTTTTCATTTATATTTTACGAGTGTAAGTTATGTGCACTAACAATATATATCTATTTACACCATAAAGTAAAATAATGTTTATTGAATGTACCATTGGTCAGTGTATGCATGTATAGTTGCAAAATCAATCTCTCTAATAAGATGGCTACTGATGAAATCTGTGCCAACTTGAAACTCAGGCTTAGCTTGTTTCTTTTCAGACATTGAATCGCCACAAAATCCTTCCGTTCCTATTTCCAATAAGTGCTTATTGTCTAGTGATTTCACATAACTTGCCATCTCCTGAACCCATCCCTGTCACGTATTTGATTTGAAATGATAAAAGTCAATTTTCTAATGTTTGGCCCCATAAAATGGGTTTTGAAGGAAAATCTTTACTATTGATAGAGGGAATTGACTTTCCTAACTTATGAAAGACCACCATTGTCCTAGTAACTATTTTAATTTTTATTTCTTTTTCCCTTTTTTTTTTGGAATTTTCACTCAAAAATTGATATTCATGTCAGAGGCTTGATTAATTTGAATTTATGTAATGTAAAACTTATTTAAGGGAGAAATTGATTTTCTTAACTTATGAACGAATGTTGTTTTCCTAGCAACTATTTCACATTGGAGTACATTTAAAGTGCATATAAGGGGGGAGCATTGCCTAATAGTCCTTAGCAATTAGTATGATTTTTTTTATATTCAGATTTCCGACTAACCTTAAACCTCTTATTATGGATGAAAAAATTCTATCTATCCCTGGATAACTTCTTTCAACTAACACTTCAATTATTTTAATCTTCAACACTCAAAAGTTCAATTAAAACAATATATTATTTGTTCATCTATTATATATCATGAAGTACTTTTTACTAATTAACTAAGCAATTACAAGAGATATTTTTTTTATGAAAATACTTTACGATCATACGATACATACTTGACTTTTATTTGCGGGGTGAAGTAATTCCTCTCATAAAATATAAAAAATAATAATGAGAAAGTGTGTAAATAAATGATTGGGAATTGAAGTAACATGGATTTATCATATAAAGTTGCAGAAAATATGCAATGCATTTTGTTGTATTAGGGAAAACGGCTTCAACTAATTTTCATGACATCATAAGACTACCATTGTGAAATTGTGACATCAGTGTAATAACTTAAATATCGTTTTTCTTTTTCATCAACAACCACCATAACTAACACATGAAATATAATCTTTCTACTATATGAATATATGATTTAATTTGTATTACTGAACAATTAAATATTTATCGGAATCGATTTTTATATTATATTTTTATCTCTTTATAACAAATTGTGTTTTTACATATAATAACAACATGACAAACAACCTTTTTATTTGTGAAATATGCATATTTTTGAGATTTAAAATTTAAAATAATATAGTTAAAATAAGAAACACACTTAGCAAAATTCACTAGTTTATTTAATTTAAGCCAGTATTTTACTTAAAGTTTCAAATAGAACTCTTTACGTTGAAGTTGCATTAGAAATTATAATTATAGTGTGATACTATTATATAGTAACAGAAATATGGGGGAAAAAAAAATCTAATTCCAATAACAAACAATTAGGATTCAATGATGAAAATTTCAAGTATGTTGAAATGCAAGCAAAATACATTCAGAAAGAAAATCAACCGTACACTAGCTAACTTTTGCTAATGTGAAGATCACAAATTGGTCATAGGAGTACTCCGAAATATAAAACAGACACTTTAAAAATGAATTGTGCTTATCCATGACCTCATCGACCAAAACGATGATGTCCCATTCCTAATGGATGATGTCCAACACCTTGTGTATGATGTCCATGTAGCTGACCCAAATTAGGGCTATTAACCAAATGAGCCAAAGTTGTCATGGCATGAGATTGCCCTGAAATTAGCCCTGCAGTTGAAGGATTTTGTGCCAAGATTATTGAGTAACCATCATCAAAATTGTCCATGCCTTGTGCCACTAACTGCCATACTAAGCTCCCTCCCATTGTCCCTCCTGCTTTCGCAAAATTGTACACATTTCTGTAAACTAAACTCATGAATGTGTCTCTTGCATTCTGATTGTATCCTGGATCTTTGCTTGACTTTCCAAATTCAGCGAGAACCAATGGCTTCTTTAATATGGTTCTTGAATCTTGCCAATGACTTGTCATCCATCCTTGCATGAATGTTGCTTGTGCATCATCACTTTGTCCAGACAACCTGTCAACCCAAAAGGTTTTCTGTTATATTACGAGTTTGAGTTATATGACCGGAAAATATACATGTCTGTTTATACCATAAGGTAAAGGATGTCTATTGAATTTACCATTGGTCAGTGTATGCATGTATAGTAGCAAAATCGATCTCTTTAATAAGATGGCTACTGATGAAATCTGTGCCAACTTGAAAACCAGGATTAGCTTGTTTCTTTTCAGGCACTGAATCACCATAAAATCCTTCCATTCCTATCTCCAATAAGTGCTTATTGTCTAGTGATTTCACATAACTTGCCATCTCTTGAACCCATCCCTGCAAAAATCACATCACATCATATAATATTAGTTAAAATAACATTACAAGTAAGAGTATAACATATGATAGATTTGTGTCTGTTTTTACTCACATTTACTGTTTTTCCAGAATAATCAGCATTGCAGCGAGGTTCATTGATAAGTTCCCACGCCATTATTGTCGAGTCATCTCTGTATGCGATTCTAGTCATTGTATTGACTCTAGTCACTATTTTCTTAACATGATTTTTATAATAATCTTTAAGAACTGGATGAGTGTAGAAATCATCTTCACTATTGATATTTTGAATTCCTGCATTTTTTGCCCATTGAGCATATTGACTTCTCCCACCAAAATCTTTGTAGTTATTCACAAAGCTCAATATTAAGCGTATCCCATACTTTCTTGCTTCCGAGATCACAAAATCCAATCCCTATACCACAAAGAATTGATCCATGTTAACCATAAATATAAAACAATGTCACAAGAAACTTATAAGGCTCCAATTCTTGAGACATAATAAATAAACAAAATGTTGGTTCTGTCAAATAGTTTTTAACTTTTACATGAGCTTGATCAAATAATTAAGCAATAATAAACAACCTGTAAAACACGTTCATCATAGACACCAGGGGAAATCTGCAATGCTGCATCGCCGCCATCGCTAAAAGCCCAAGTCCTGCATACAGAAAGGCTAGCAGCAGAGGCTTCTTTGAAAACCTCAGAGACTTTGTATCTCTCAGTTGGCTCAGCAGCAACATGCATTAGCCAGTAAGAGTTGAAACCATTGAACAGAAAAGGTGATCCATTTAGTACAAAATGGGCACCTCTTGTTGTAACAAAATCTACATTCTTACTGTTTTCTATATTCCTAGCTTCTGTGACTATAGCTAGTAGGAGGAGGCAGAGCAAGGCAAAGAATGCTCTACTAAAATAAGCCATTAATTAATTTGTTAGAACAATGTATATAGTTTGTAAAATGGAAAGGATGATTTGAATAGCCAATGGATGTTTGTAGAGCTATTTATAGTTACTTACATCTTACTAAAAATAGAAAAAAGTAAGAAGTTGAAGTGATTATGAGGATTTTCAGGATTGATATCCAATAGTTGGTTAACTATATTTAGCAAAATCAATTTTCTTTATCTTTGATTTTATGGAAAGCTGACAGAATGTGAAAGTTCAGTTGGAAGAGAATTAAAAAAAGAAAAAGAAGTGTTATGAAATGTGGGTGATGTCTTATAAATGTGCATCTCCATGTGCCTTGTTTTATTAAGTTCATAGGAACTTGAATGTCCAATGGAAAGGTTGAAGAGATTATAATTAAAGAACCTTTCCTTTTATCCTGCAGGATTTGAAGCAAGAAATGCTGACTTGCATGTGAATTTGGGACACTACCTAGTCAAATGAATTAAACACCTTATATATATATATATAAATAACTTTAAGCTTTTATATACAATGTAAACTTCAGACGGAAGGAATATAAATGAACACCCTTGCACATCCTTCCTCCCAGTTGTATCCTGTAGGGGAGGATCCAATGCTTTGACACTAATTTTATCTGAATCGAGTATTTTAGTTAGGAGTATATATAGATTTCAAGTAAAAGCTAGTTTTTATTTATTTGGTAGTTTAATGTTATTACACTAATCGAGATCATTAATGTTAACCCCAAATTTAAGAATGAATAACAAAATATCAAATTTAAACTGTTTGAGATTTCATCCTCGAATGAATAATGAAAGAGAGAGAGCGTGTGATATATTGTGGAGTTTAATTAATTACACTAAATACTCATATGGTATTACTTAATTACAGATAGCTCTTATATATTTCAAAATCAAATATTCCCTTATATTATAAAAGTTCTATATTTATATACCCATAGATATAGTTATTTTTTTTTTCTATATGGGTTCGAAGTTCGTTCATTCATTTAGGAGTGTGATCAACAACTCGAATCTAAAAATTATGATTTAGGATGAAATAATTTCACCACTACAAAATAACATGCATTTATATGCAAACAAAATTTTATCTAACCAAGTACTCTCTCCGTTGACTTTTACATGTCACTTTTTTCTAAAAATAGATTTTTATTTTTTATTCATCACTTTTGACATATCAAGAAAAAATAATTATTTTTCATGTTTACCCTCAGCATTAAATATTCTTTCTTCAAGTCATTTTAAACATCATTTAATAGGGATAGTATGGTAAAATATCTATATCAATAATTATTTTTTAACGAGTGTGTCAAGTCAAAATATAACAAGTAAAAGTGAATGGAGGGATTATCTTTGTAAAATGAAAATAAATAATCAAAAAAATACATATAATAAAATTATAAAATAAAAACTTCTGTATTTAACAAAGTGAGAATTTTTTTATTACCGACTATTATAGGTTATTAAATTACCCAAACATGACCTTAAACTTGACTTCAACGAACAATTACGCCCTTTAATTTTGACTTTGCACAAGTAGAATACACATGACCTACATATAATACATGTAGGATGTTTTGTAGGTTACAAAAGTACCATGTAGCTGTGTATGATGAATATGTCCATTTGTTCAATTGTATACAAATTTAAATGTCTACTTGTGCACACCTATATTTAAATGTCATAAATATCAACTGACGCTAAATTAAGGGTCATGTTTATGTATTATGTTACAAATTTAAAGTTCTTATTGCAAAATATATTAATCTAAAAATCATGATATCTCTCATCATCATATTTAGAAATGAGACTTTGGTATGGACGAACACATCAATTAAGTATGGTACACAAAGTTAGTTCAGTTGTACTATAAATGTGGACCTATGCCATTGGTTATGGATTGCTTAGGCTATTTGTTTTACACGTGTATATTTCTTTCTTTCCCAGCAAAACATGCATGCCAAAACACATCAAAGTTCTGCCTTCTTGCTCTAGGTGAGCTTCCCCTTTTCTCTTCTCCATGGCTTTCAATCCTATTTTTCTCTTTCACTTTGCTTTTTCTCTCTCATTGTTTTTCTTTGCTTTCTCATCATCTTCTTCTAAGTGTTTTGATTAAACTTCGTTGAAGCTTCCTTGGTTTTGGGTCCTGTTTGGTTAATTTGCCTATCTATTTATTTCCAATTATTACTCTTTATTGTCATATGATGTTATTTGATCGAAATTAGAAAGCAGTGTATCTGATTTGACTAAATGTTGAAGTTCAAAATCGAATAATTTAATGGATTACGAATTTGGGAACAACCTAAATTGAGATTGAGGAAGTACTTTCTTCAACATGGTGATTTAGCATAAAAGGTTTGATCTTTTTTCTTCAAGTTTTTGTTTTTCTAAACTGAAAAATAGAAGTGGAAATAAGATGCAATTTGCTAATTCAGGTAACTTTACGAAGAACATGTAGTGAAAGGATATGGGTTTTTAGAGACACAGGCAGAAATGAGAAATAGAAAGGGGTGGGGGGTTTTCAACATTGATATTTGTAATGCACACAAGATGTTTGCAAAAATGTCACCATTGGAAAATCAAGATTTCCTTTGTATGATTCACAATTTTGCCAAGTTTTGTGTGGTCATGGGGGTTATCCCCAATTTTTTATGTTATTTTTCCTGTGGGTTTCACAGTATGGAAAAACTGAGGATATTAAAAGTATGACATTGTTTTTTACAAAAAAACTAAAAAGGAAAATGCATCACATAGTTGGAACAAAGAGTACTACTTTACCTTCTTCATACAACTGGTATTGTCTTCATATTTGTGTTGCTAAAGTCTTCTGTAATTATCTAAACTGAGCTACCAACTTTGACTGCCCTCTTTCAGGTTTCTGCACGTGTACTTGTCATTACTGTTTGTCTTCAACTTCCTGCACTATTGTAAGTGTCGATTTTTCGTTTTTACAACAATTATATTCGACTAACTACTTTGCTCTGCCAATTTCTTTAGTTGTTTTTAGTAAGCATATGTCCAAAACTTCCACTTCTCTTCCCTTTACTTATAATAAACGCTTGACTTTTCTTTTGGTTTGCCTCCACTATATAAAAGATACCTACATGCCTAAGCTTTGAGGAGTCACGCCATCCTTGATCAAGTCGTGACTCTTTTTTGGGTATCCGTTGTGTATACATAAAAATGCATCGCCTACTATATTAATTGGTGTTGTTATGTGCTGCTGGCTCCCAACTTCTAAATGCCTATGCTCACAAACTACTTATTATATATTCTCCTCTGAATAGACAATTGCTTCAACCGAATCCTCCCTGTATTTGACACTATTCTGTGAAATGATTTACTGTTCTTCCACTTGATTTGTTATTATCGTTTATCTCCCTTTACAAGTCAAGTAAGTTTCTGAGAGCTATAATAACCTCTACATTACCAACCGACTCAAATTAGTGTTCTCTTTATTAGTAGTATTTACATTTGATTGAGTTGAACAACTTTACCCAACATAGCTAATAGCTGAAACCAATTTCTGATAGAAGTCTATAGGTCATTTTGTTTTATCTTAAAGAAAAAAAAATTCATTCAACAAAAATATGTTATATCAATCAAGAGTCTGATTGAAGTGATACTACATATTCTTTAGCTTTCAACTGTTAAATCTTTTCCAACTATTGACACTAAACTGCTAATTTCTATTCCTTCTGTGTTGTTGTGACTACTATTCTCAAGTTTGTTCGCTTTCCTGTTACTGCACTTCTACACTTCTGTAAGTTTCACTATTTCCTTTATTTCCAATTCATTTACGCCATTGTGAGAAGTGCCAAAATTTTCATTTGTAACCCTAAATTTTAGACTAAACAAAATGGGAATTTTTGCAACAATGGCTACTCACCGTTGGTATGACAAACAGTGGCAAGTCTAACGAGAAAATTTACTCAAAAAGGATTCTGGAAGTAAAGCACCGAAAGAGTTTAGTTTAATTTCGCGTTGATTGTTGATATTAGCTCAAAAACAAGGAGAAAATGGAAATGATAATGAACGCATCCGAATTTTGTAGCTATAGGTATTTGAGATTTAATAAATTTGGTCAATTAGGCTAGAAGAAGCAAATAAGCGTGTAGTGTAAAGAGATGATGTAGTATCTAAGTTTGCTCCATTTTAATGAACTTTGGACTATGGAACCTCAAATATTAATTATATTTATGGTATAAGTTGCTCGGTTTACTGTTGAGTGATTTGAAGATTTGAGTCGAGAATTTTGAGGTTTTAAGTTTAAATTCTAATGAAAGCAAATATATTGTGATATATTCCATATTTTTAAGTTTTAGTGGACAGAGTTATCTAATAACTATCTTTGACTTAGAAGGGTGCTAGGTGAACTTAGTCGAGGTAGTGAGGGTGTTATGTGAAATTAATCGAGATACACACAAGTTAGAAATAGTAAAATATTGTGTAAGATTAATCGAGGTATGCATAAGCTAATCCAGATACCACATTATCAAAATAAATCTTGCCCGTTTAAATAGGAGTCCTCCCCATCATAGTTGTACAAAGTAGTAGCACTAAGTGCCAAATAGCACCGGCTGATTGCCTAGCAAATAGTACAAGGTTCAACTGCAGTAGACATCTAAATCCCATCCATGGCATGACAAGTAGCAAAAGGACCACTTGAACACCCTGTGATACATGCCTTCATCATGAACTGTACAACAGTTCAATTTCAACTTGAGACTAACAAGACCAGCAGTATATGCAACAACGTACTCGATGTAATTCCATAAGTGTGGTCTGAGGAGGGTAGTGTGTACGCACAAACCTTACTCCCTATCTTTGGAGTTAAAGTGATTGTTTTCGATAGACCAACATCATAAGCACCAACTGAAATATGAAGGAAACATGCAACATACTTATGCATGACTCAGTTTACCAGCATTTCTTACTAAGTGAGTATCAGCATTTCTTAATAAGTGAGTATCAGCATTTCTTACTAAGTGAGTATCTGTAACCCCCAATCCCAAAATAACACGTTCCACGCAGTACAAATAATTACAACAGATCCTTGAAGTTAAAGAAGCTAACATGAGTAGAATACTTGAGGCATTGTAGAGGTTGTGTAAGTGTATATATTGAGTTTAAGCTCGATTCATTTGTAGATTTTGTTGAATACGTATAATTTGTTGATTGTTATTGTAATGGATCTTCTATTTGTAATTCCTATTTTATCCATGAATACTTATTTACATCTTCTGATCTATTCCATCCACCTGGTCTTGGTAATTGTAAATCTCATTTCTTTGTTTACACTTCTTTTGGTCCTTCTTTTGTTGTGTCTTTGTTCTTTTTAAATTTAAAATTTATATTACCTTTTCAGTAAAGTCAGCAGTAAAGTCAGCAGTTGAAGTTCTTTTCGCATCAGGGAGGCATTGGTGTTATCGCGCTTTTGCAAACAGATTCTACAAGCCATAACCTATATGCCAATCACCAAGTCCGACCAACTCCTATGAAATCTTGGAACTTATCAGTGAATTTAAAGCGCCTCTTTTTGTTTTTTTAGGTGCATGATGCAGAGAAGTGGAAACTAAAAAACTATTGTGTGTTGGGCTATTGCCCATGTTCCAGCCAAAGGCCCATGGCCTAATACTACTTGAAAAAGGATTGGAATTATTCTCTTTATTTGGTTTCCAATTCTATTAGGAAAAGGATTGGAATCCTATTTGTAGTTGGTTTTGGCTTTGTAAGAAAAACACAACTCTATAAATATAGGATGGTCTTGAGAGAATAATTCAATTGCTCATTGGTATTGTCTTTGAAAGACAATAGAACATAAGAGAGGTTTTTTGAGAGAGCTTTCAACAAGAGAAAAGAGAGAAGAAAAAGGGTTCTTTTACTGCAGTCTTTTTCTCCGACCAGCAACGTTCAGATCGTGTTTTCCGATTAACCAACCGTTGGACCGGGCTGAAATTTGGAATGAGTGTTCCTGACATCTTGTTGGTTGATTTGAACGGTGGAGATCGATTCGGAGGTCAGCAAGATTCTGTTTTAGGTCCCGAACAGAAGCTGTGTTTGGGTGGTGTTTCTTTCTATTTATCTTTTGTTGGTGTAGCTATTGTTTGTTCTCTTTTGGCACTTGTTGTGTATCCATTAGAAGAATATTTGTAACCCTCTTATTGGTATAGTGAAGCAATTCGGATCTTGTCGATCCCGTGGTGGTTACCTTCGGTTTGAAGGGGTTTTCCACGTTAAACTTAGTGTTCTTTATTGTTAGATTTTCGTTTTTATTTTTCATCACAACAACTGGTATCAGAGCTAAGGTTATCTATATGAAGGGAAATATGAGCAAGATGGTATGTCTAAACGGAAGAAACTACAACATGTGGAAAAGCAAGATGAAAGATCTATTGTTCGTGAAGAAGATGCATCTTCCCGTTTTCTCTGCTCATAAACCCGAGAATGTGACCGATGAAAATTGGGAATTTGAGCACCAACAAGTATGTGGATATATAAGACAATGAGTTGAAGATAATGTTCGCAACCATATAGTGAATGAGACACATGCTAGAACATTGTGGGAGAAGTTGGAGACGCTTTACGTTTCAAAAACTGGCAATAACAAGTTGTACTTGTTAAAGCAATTGATGACCTTTAAATACAAGGAGGGCAGTCTTATTCTTGATCATATATATGATTTTTAGGGTATTCTTGATCAGCTATCAGGAATGGGTGTTAATTTTGATGATGAAATACAAGGACTTTGGCTTCTTAATACTCTACCGAATTCTTGGGAAACTCTTCGTGTTTCTTTAACAAATTCTGCCACTGGTGGAAATGTGACTATGGAATATGCAAAGAGTGGTGTGTTGAATGAAGAGGTTAGAAGAAAATCTCAAGACACATCTTCACATTCATATATTTTATATACAGAAGATCGAGGGAGACAGAAGACAAGAGATCCGAGGAGTAGAGGTAAAAGCAGAAGCAAGTCAAAGTTCAACAATCCAAATATTAAATGTTATCATTGTGGAAAGAAAGGACATATTAAAAGATTTTGCAAGTAATTGAAGCAAGATCTTAAAGAAGGGAAGAAGGAAGAAAACAATGAAAATAATGTTGTTGCTGTTGTCCAAGATGACCTTCTCTTCGCTTGTGATAAAGACGTCATCAATTTTGTATCTCAAGATACAAGTTGGATAGTAGATTCTGGAGCCACATCACATGTCACACCAAGAAAAGACTTCTTTTCATCTTATACTTCTGTTAACTCTGAGGTGTTAAAGATGGGTAATGCTGGTGAGGTTAAGGTGTTTGGTGTTGGCACTGTTTGCTTGAAAATCAATACTGGTTCAACGTTGGTCCTTCAGAATGTCAAGCATGCTCCAGACATTTCGATAAATTTGATCTCTGTAGGACAACTAGATGATGATGGCTATCATAATGACTTGTGCAATGGCCAATGGAAGCTCACCACAGGCTCATTGATTTTAGCTCGAGGAAGAAAGCATTCAAATTTATACGTGACACAAGGATTGATTCTTGTTGACTCTATAAATTTGGTGGAGAGCGAGACTTTATCAGAATTATGGCACAAGAGGCTTAGTCATATGAGCGAGAAAATCATCACCTATTTGGCTAAGAAGAATTTGCTTGCTGGTATGAAACAAGCAAAGGTGAAAAGATGTGTTCATTGCTTAGCAGGAAAACAGAAACGAGTTTCTTTTCACAGTCATCCTCCTTCAAGAAAGTCCGAGCTATTGGAGCTAGTACACTCAGATTTGTGTGGTCCTTTCAAAGTGAAGTCAAAAGGTGGTGCATTACTTTGCTACTTTCATTGATGACCGTTCTCGCAAGATTTGGGTATATCCTTTAAAATCCAAAGATCAAGTGCTTGATATGTTTAAACAGTTTCAAGCCTTATCTGATAGACAAACGGGAAAGAAATTAAAATGTATTCGCACTGATAATGGTGGTGAATATATTGGTCCCTTTGATAACTACTGCAAATCGCAAGGAATTCGTCATCAGAAGACTCCTCCAAAGACTCCTCAATTAAATGGTTTGGCAGAAAGGATGAACAGAACTTTAGTTGATAGAGTTAGATGTGTGATTTCAGAGGCTAAACTTCCAAATTCTTTTTGGGCTGAAGCACTTAACACTGTTGCTTATGTTATCAATTTGTCTCCTACTGTTGCTTTGGATGGTGATGTTCCAAACAGAGTTTGGTTTGATAAGGATGTCTCTTATGATCACTTGAAAGTGTTTGGGTGTAAAGCTTGTGTGCATGTTCCAAAAGATGAAGGTCGAAATTGGATGTTAAAACTAAGCAGTGCATCTTCATTGGTTATGGTCAAGATGAGTTTGGATATCGCTTTTATGATCCAATTGATAAGAAACTCATTAGAAGTCGTGATGTTGTGTTCTTTGAAGATCAAACTATTGAAGATATTGACAAGACTGAGAAACTAGATTCTCATACTGATGAGAGCTTAGTTGATGTTGATCCAATTCCTATTATTGATACATCTTCTGCACATTAGGGAACCCAAGGTAATAATCCAGATAATGATCAGAGTGAAGAACATATAATCGTTCCTACTGATGATGTTGTGGTTGATAATCAACCAACTCATGTTGGGATGACCGCTTCGGATGCTCTAGAAACCTCTTGTAGAAGATCTACTAGAGAGAAGCGAAGCTCAACACGTTATTCTCATGATGAGTATATTCTATTGACTAACATGGGAGAACCTGAAGGTTATGATAAAGTCATATTAGATACTCATAGAGATAAGTGGAAAGAACTCATCGTAGACAAGCATGAGTTTTGTAAAAGTGTGGCAGGCAGGAAGCCTGTCAAAAGTTCCTCCACTTGAAGTCCATTTGGCCCCTTGGCTGGAGGGGGAGTTTGTTGGGCTATTGCCCATGTTCCAGCCAAAGGCCCATGGCCTAATCCTACTTGAAAAATGATTGGAATTATTTTCTTTATTTGGTTTTCAATTCTATTAGGAAAAGGATTGGAATTGTAATCCTATTTGTAGTTGGTTTTGGCTTTGTAAGGAAAAACACAACTCTATAAATATAGGATGGTCTTGAGAGAATAATTCAATTGCTCATTGGTATTGTCTTTGAAAGACAATAGAACATAAGAGAGGTTTTTTGAGAGAGCTTTCAACAAGAGAAAAGAGAGAAGAAAAATGGTTCTTTTGTTGCAGTTTTTTTCTCCGACCAGCAACGTTCAGATCGTGTTTCCCGATTAACTAACCGTTGGATCGGGCTGAAATTTGGACTAAGTGTTCCTGACATCTTGGTGGTTGATTTGAACGATGGAGATCGGATTTGGAGGTCAGCAAGATCCTGTTTTAGGTCCCGAACAGAAGCTGTGTTTGGGTGGTGTTTCTTTCTATTTATCTTTTGTTGGTGTAGCTATTGTTTGTTCTCTTTTGGCACTTGTTGTGTAGCCATTAGAAGAATATTTGTAACCCTCTTATTGGTATAGTGAAGCAATTCAGATCTTGTCGATCCGGTGGTGGTTACCTTCGGTTTGAAGGATTTTTCCACGTTAAACTTCGTGTTCTTTATTGTTAGATTTTCGTTTTCATTTTTCGTCACAACATTGTGGTATTAATAGGAAAAGAGATGAGGCCAGTTTGATTAAGCATCAGGCAAAGACAACTTGATTGCTGGCTATAAAGCTGCCTGAGGTGAATGAAAGACTGCCCATCGACGATGGTGATGTGCCCTGCACGATTGATCTACAAAGAGTCAATTAAAGCACGAGCGTCTCACACGATAACACAATACTCGCAGGTAAGTTTCGAAAGGTCAATGAAATAATTGTAGGTACAACAACAAATAGAAATGAAAAAATATGAACAGTAGTAGTAGAATTATCATGCTGGAAACTGGCAAAATCCTTATAACTGTGATTTGTGAACTCTGTTTGTTTTCTTTACTAAAGAAATTACGATGACAAGCTGAAATTGATTTTCTATTACTGTATCAATTCTTTAATGGAGAAAGTGAATCACTGCACTGTGAGTTGCAACATACATTGAGTGTGATATTAGTTGCTAAATAAACCTTTGTCTTGGTTTATTTACTCAATTGAGGAAAAAAAGATGGTAGAGCTTATTTTGCAACATTTTTAATACATGACACTTTAGAAATATAAGTTTGCGCGCAAGACACTTCAATCATGGAGCCTTGTATGGTATTGAAACTTGATGAGATTTGAGTTGCTGAGGTTCCACATTCTAATGGGTTATTGAATATTGCTTTTGCAATTTTTATACATTTCTTTCAAAATCCTTCATTGTGCATATTTAATGAAGAGAACGGCAAGAAAGTGAAAGTTGTAAATGCTAAATTCATTGAGAAGATTCATTCGAGAATTCTGACTCTTTATGTTTTATGGTTGGTGAGGAAATAGAAACCATGAGAATCGTTTAAGTTAAGATTGTTTATCCGTTAATCTAAATGCGGCAATTTTTTAGTCCTTTTTTCCTTTCAAAAGTGACTTGTGTTCCATTTGGTAAGGTTCTTGAATATTTTTGGTTTGATTATTTCTTGCTACAACACATCTAATTAAATTGGAAAATAAGTATGCTTAGCTTCTCATACCATATGCATATTTGTATTTTGATCCAAGATGACATTGCAAAGTCATTTATTCTATTTTTTTTTTGCAGTTCTTCTTCAATATTCTCATCTACAATGTCGAATATATGGAGACAGAACCACTATCGCATGCCTATTTGCAGACCAGCCTTTTAGAATGTTACCTATAACTAATACATATATAAAATTTGGTGTACAAATAATTTTGTTCTCCATGATCATTTTTTGGGGGTTAAAGTTGGTATTACTTCATTATTCGTACGAAGAGGTCAATATTGGGCCCGTGCTAGCACGGGCGTTGTCATTCTAGTACAATCATATAACGAAGTTGAAGTTTTACCTAGAAATGAAAAAAATAACAATATCTATTCATCAAATTTTATTGTAAGAAAAAAAAATTGAACACAAGTCGTACTGTTGTAGTGTATACTATTAAATATAATTCTCCCATATAGTATGAACAACCTCTTTATATTGAGCTTGCATTTTTCAATCATATAATCGAGAAAACCAACCAACATTGTTACTTTGAACGTTTGTTCAAATAAATTTGATCAATATAAATGATAATATAAAAATTGGATTTGAGTAATAATAAATTTACAATTACGAGAATTTAAAAATTAACGATATAAATCATGAATTACAAATTTTATTTACTTATCAAATAATTGATTAGCAGGTATGTTGGGTGTTTACAAAATATAAACTTGTGGGCTAATTTTTGTATTTAAAAAATCTCAAATCACGCCTTTTGAAGAATTTGAGATTTTATCTCATAAAATAAAATTAACATGAAATCACATATCCAAATATTAATTTTATCTCATAATTTTATATTACCTCCGTCCAATTTCAACTGTCATAGTTCTTTTTTTAGAGTCAAACTTAAAAAATTATGAATAACATTTTATAATGTATCTTTCCATCATTTTAATATGTAAAAAATTACAATTTGTAGTACTCCTATAATTTTTAATATTTCTTTTTTTGTAAATATCAAATTAATATAATCTAATAATATAATCTAATTTAACATTTATCAAATTAAAAATATAGGAAGACAAATAAAAGGGATCAAATATGCCATTTAAATTTCAGAAAAGGCTTATTTAAAAGATTGACTCATTTATGTCATCACTATTAAGTTAAAGAAAAGGCCGGACCTCGAGGCCCCCCAGACCTCGAGGTCCCCTACCCTACCCCCCGGACCTCGAGGTCCCCTATCTTATGCCCCCACCCCTCGGACCTCGAGGCGCCACCCCCCGAGGCCCCCTATCCTACCCCTTATCCCCCCAGACCTCGAGGCGCCGCGCCCCGAGGCCCTATCCTACCCCTTACCACCCGGACCTCGAGGCGCCGCGCCCCGAGGCCCCCTACATTCCGAACCTCGAGGCGCCGCGCCTCGAGGCCTCCTACCCCCCGGACCTCGAGGTCGAAATGGGGGTATGCGCGCTTCGGGACTATTTTGACATTGAAAATGGGTCGGAATGGCCGTGAGGGCTAACTGGATGCATTGTAAGACCTTGAAAATGACATAGGTTAACTAGAGCCTAATATGGTGGTCTTGATGTCTAAGGTCCTAAATATGTTTAATATGTGGTATAGAGGCAGTAGCTAAAGTATTAGAGGTGTTGAAAGTCAAACGTCAAGGGATGACTAAGACGTTTGACGACTAAGTCACCTAAATGTCCCTTATGTGGTTCTATGTGTTTATGTGTGTTTAATGGTGTTTTAAGGTTCTTAATAGAGTTAATATAGCATGTATAGTCAGTGGTTAAAGTTTCGTGAAGTTTAGAGGTCAAACGATCAAGAACGTCTAAGGCATTCGAAAGATGTGCCTTGAGTCGACCTTGTACGTCTAGGCGCGTTTCGTTGAGTTTTACGTGTTCGTTTTGGATGAAATTCGTGTGAGAGGTGTTAAACTCATATATGGTCGTATTTGGATTGGAAACGTTCGGGAAATTATCCGCAAGGACCATCAAAGGGTCCTTGAGGAAAGGACCCAAAACCTGAAGGCAGGCTGTCCCAGGCAGCCTTGGCTACGGAGCAGTTGACGGCCAGTCATGGCTGTGACGCCCCGTCACAAGTTTCCGTCGTGGGGCCTTGTTCAAGGGTGTAGAGGGGACCCTTGTCAAGCCACTGGAGCTTGCAATGGATGACCATGACGGGCCGTTGCACCCGTGACGCCCCGTCACAAGCAAGTCGTCGTAAGCTAGTCCCTGTGCTGCATATTTTTCTGCCAAGTCAGGGGTGAATTTTTAAATTCACCCCACTTCCAAATAAGAGTTTAGGCGATTTATTAAGGGTCTTATGGGTATTTTAATTAACTATTTAAGTGGTTACACCCTAGAGACTTCATTCTTCCAAATTGAAAATCCAAAACTCTTAGAAATATTTCCCAAAACCTCCATTGAAGACTCCATTGAAGAGGCAGCTTGGTGAGGGGTTCTTTTGTGGAAATTCTTCATCAAAGTGAAGGATTATCATCCTTGAGGTATGACTTTTGATCCTTGAAACTTATTTCATCAAAGAGCCCAACTTTCAAAGATGTTTTCAAAGTTTTCTAAAGTGAATTGTCCAATTTCGTGATTCTACCATGGGTTCTTGCATAAATAATTTCTAAACATTGAATTATGATCTAATTGATATTGTATTGATGATTTCAACATAAATTACCTATGAACCCATGTGAATTGATGAACCCTAGTTTTGACTACTTTTTGGGTTACTTGATATTAAGCTTATATTGATGAATTATTGTGTAGTTTCTTATGGGCTTTCTAATGATGTAAGAATTGTGTTCAATTGATATGTAATTGATCTTAGATTTGTTAAACCTAGATTGAATTGATGTAGATTCATTGAGTTTTATGGTTATTGCTTTGAATTATTGTTCATGGCCATGGGTAAAGGCCTTGTGATGTTGAATTGGTTGATTGGGCATTGAATTGAAGTGTGGATATAGGGATGAAGGTACGCTGCCCCGTTTTTCCTTAATTTGATATTAATTATACTTTGATTCTATTGTGATTGGTATGGTCCACTTATGGTGGCGGTGTTATGTGTTTTATTTGCAATTGATGTGGCCTTGTCGGCGTTACTTTATGCAATACTATGAGCATGGCCTTATTGGAAATTACTTGAAGTTTTGTGGATATTTGTGTAGTCTGAGTATGTGTATGATATTACCTATCTACATGTGAAATTATATAGTCATGTATGTATTCATCTAGTTATGTTGCCTTAAGTGATCATGTTAGACTTTGACTTGACATTATGAATGTAGTGTTAGGTTTAGTCTTGGTTATTTCTACTTGACTTTATGAGTCTATGTGGAGTATATTAATGATGTTATGATGATATATAGGATGACTTGAAGATGTTAGGTTGTTTTAGAGGTGTTTCTAGAATGACTTGTATTATGTGTTGAAAGTGAAGTATGTGATGTCTTGTCTTGGTTGACTTGTATATCTTGCTTAATGTATATATGACTATGGATATGTGATGTCTTGTCTTGGTTGACTTGTATATCTTGCTTAATGTATAAATGACTATGGATATGTGATGTCTTGATATAGGGTGTTATAACTCTTAGTCTTGAATAATAATATAAGTGGGACCTTAATGATAAGAAGGTCAATGTTATGTGGAACCTTGACTTAAGGGTAAGGTTAAGATTGATTGAAGTGTAAGCGATAATGGTATCCTTCAAGGTAATGGAATGATGGACTTAAGGTTAGTTGGCTGGAACGGCATCATATTAACACTTAGGAAAGTCATTATGAGCTTCTTATCGCCATTGTGAGGTAGCCCTAGTGGACCTTCTTTGGTAGGGTAAATGTAATTGGGTTATGAACTAGATATGGAACCCTATTGTATGAACCTTAATGTGAATTAATCTATGAGAACGAAGGCTAGCACCGAGTGAGTATGGCAAGGGAAGTAGTTCTAGTTAAGTGTGAGACTAGAATACAAAGAAACCTTTCATATTCCTTAACCATATGCCTACATGAGATGTGTCCAAGTTCTACCATTGGCAAGTAGAACAACCTCATCGAAGTAGGATAGAACTTCGGATTCCATGTCTTGCTATCATGGTCTATGTCGGTTATTGCCTATTCTCATCATATGGAATACCTTTTAGCATTAGATAAGTTTATGAGGTTTAGGTGGTGGTATGGGACGCTATCTAGACATTGCACAATAGACTTTGAAGGTGTTATGTGGAGTTCCTAGGTCTTGTCCAAAGACCATTATGTGATGCATTATGTGAGTGTCTTATGTGATGCTTTATGTGAGTGTCTTATGTGATGTATGAGTCTAATGAACTAATGATCTACGTTAGTAACTATGTAATTGATTGAGTACCTAATCTAAAGTGGCTTAAGCATTCCTTAGCTAAAGTGTGAGGAGGACATGAAAGGATGGTCTCTTCATGTCTTATCTTTGGAAGTCTTGAGAATGACTCTAGTAAGGGAAGTTGGTTAATCTTGTTTACATGATCTGAACCTTAGGAAGTCTTAAGGACTATTTAGGTAATCTTAGAGAGGTCATTGCACTATGGATATATCTTCTTGATTTACTTAAGTAGGTCTTTTGATAGGCTTTGGAAGGAGAATGTCTTATCATCTAAGCGTTGGTGTGTTTATTGAGAATGATTCTATTATAGGTAGTCAATAGGATCTCTTGTGTGTGTGTGATAGAGATTGTATGGGCAGTCGCTCCACACTTACTCAAGTGAACCTTGGAATTGACCTTTGGTAGATGAATCTTACCTTGATGTTTATGATTGTTTTCTAAGTGTGTATGTGACTCATTGTAGGTAATCTTAAGGGTCGTTTAGGCACATCTAGAGAGGGTGTATGGGCGGTCTCTCTTTGTGTGACTTAAGTGAATCTTAGGATGACTTTAAGTGAGGGAATTACATGCTAGGAAGACTTAGGGTGAAGGATAAAGTGAACTCATTGTAAAGTGAGCCTTATAAATGTTATCTTTGATTAATTGTTATCTTATGTGGTTCTTAATGGCTAAATGATGTTCTTATGTTTAAACTATGATTTCCAAATGAAAAGATGCATATTTCCAATAAAGTCCGTTTTCATGATTTTATGCATATAGCCATACTTAGTACATGTGGTTGTACTAATTCCATGCTTTATTTTCTATCTATAGTCCTTGGTAGGTAAGGAGCTTTGGAGAAGTCAAGTCTTGGGCTTAGAAGAATCGTACGAGTAGAAGAGTTGAAGTATGTCCTCATTCGACTCGAGGGCATATACATATGTCGTTTTATGTTTCTTTTATGAAGTTTTCTACTAGACTAGTATTTCTATTTTCGTATTGAACTATGGGCCGTGTCCCAAAAGTATTCTGGTGTCTTAAGATAATGAGATTGAGACATAACATTTCTATTACTGTTATATGAAAGAGTTTTTAAAGACTATATTATGTTTTAGTGAAATTTTTAATTCCGCACTACTTTTCACTATGTATATGCAATGAACGAAATGAATGAGGCTTGTCTTAGAACTCTGAGAGTTCGACGACGCCGGTCGCAATCCAAGATTGCACCCTATCTTCTAGGGTATGGTCTCGGGTTGTGACAAAGTTGGTATCAGAGCATAGGCTGGTGAAAGTAGTTTTAGGCATCAAAAAGTCTCATCAAGTCACGTCTAGTAGAGTCTTGACCATCGGTGTGAGTCGCGACACATCTATGGGCGAGAGGCTATAGTACGATAGAGTTTCCCTTCTTTTCTACTCCTATATCGTGCGGTAGAGTGAATGTTATGATTATCGTTCTTATGAGTTTCCTTGTGTTTGCTAGGAGATGAATACTAGAAGGATGACCGCTAGAAGATTTGAAAAGGAGAGGGTGAATGAGGAGGTTCCTCAAGTCGAGCAAGTTGAGCAAGGTGCTCAAGGTGGGCAAGGTGATGAAGTGCCTCCCCAAGGTGATCATATTCCTAATGTGGATGGAGGCAATGAGGTGCCAGAGTTGTCTAATAGGGTGATTGGAGAAGCTTTGATGGGTTTAGCTCAAGCCGTAACTGCTCAAATCAATTTGAGTATGGTGCCTAGGGTTATGTAGAGCACTATGATATCTAGGTTGAGAGACTTTGTGAGGATGAATCCTCCAATATTTCTTGGCTCTAAGGTGAATGAGGATCCCCAAGAATTTCTTGATGGTGTGTACAAAGTTTTGAGTGATATGGGGGTTACATCTAGGGAGAAGGCGGAGTTGGCTTCATACCAATTGAGAGATGTGTCTCAAATTTGGTATACTCAATGGAAGGACAATAGGCCAGAAGATTCGGGTCCTATTGAGTGGGAAGAGTTTAAGGGAGCTTTTCTTGGCAAGTACTTTCCCCGAGAGAGAAGACAAGTCAAGGTGGAGGAGTTTATTAATCTAAAGCAAGGCAATATGAGTGTTGAGGAGTATTCTTTGAAATTCTCGACATTGTCTAGGTATTCTCCTTCTCTTGTGTCCAATCCAAGAGATGAAATGAGTCGCTTTTGTATTGAAGTAGCCGACTTGGTGAAGGAAGAATGTCGTACCGCTATGCTTCATGATAATATGACCCTATCTAGACTCATGGTGTATGCACAATCTATTGAAGAGTCTAAACTTAGAAGGATGGCTAAAAGTTTGAAAAAGGGTGTTGCTAGTGATCAAGAGCAACCTAGGTTCAAGAAAAGAGTTCAATCTCAAGATGTACCTAGAGTTCCTAAGAAGAAGTTTGAAAAAGTAGGTGGTTCTAAGGATAGAAAGCCTACTTGTGCCAATTATGGCAAGAGTCACTATGGTGAGTGTTTATTGGGTACCGGTAGTTGCTTTGGTTGTGGAAAGGATGGGCACAAAGTGAGAGATTGTCCAAACATTGATTCTAGGAAGGAGGGCAAGAGGGTTGAGCCTAGTTTTCCAAAGGATGATGCTCCAACTAAGAGGCGTTTCTATGCACTCCAAACTAGAATTGAGAAGTCGGATGATGGTGATGAGGATGTTGGTAAGTTCTTGTTTCTCTTTTGGATAGTATGAGTTCCTTCTAAGTGGGGGAGTATGGTTTGTAGATGGGATAGAAGTTCTTGAATTGTTGCTTGTGCATGATGTTTAGGAGTTTGGTTGAAATTGAATTTCATTTACTTCTTGCATTGTGTGTTTTATGAAGCTTTGAGCATGTTGTATGATGTGTTTACATGATGTTATCTTGCATATTAGCATGTCTATATAAAGAATTGCCTAAAAATTGCATTTTTGGAAAGATTTGCTAAAATACTATAGCTTGTTAAATTGCTCATTGTAAAATTTTGAGAAAATGACTATTTGATTCTTTGGTCTAAAATTCTTGTTATGTGATTAGAACTGATGTATATGAGTATGATGTTGAATATAAAATGAGTTTTTGCTATTTGGATTGAAGCATGTGAGTTTTGTAGCATAATGAGTTATAGAATTGTTTTCTAGTTTCTTGTTGTATTGTGAATCTCTTGATTATGTGAAATTGGTGATTTCTTCTTAATATTGTTTTATGAGGTTTGGTTATGTGTTGATAGTTGAGTCTCTTATCTTGGAAGTGTTCGGAGAGTGGCAAGAGTCATTCGAGGACGAATGTTGTCCAAGTGGGGGAGATTGTAAGACCTCGAAAATGACATAGGTTAACTAGAGACTAATATGGTGGTCCTGATGTCTAAGGTCCTAAATATGTTTAATATGTGGTATAGAGGCAGTAGCTAAAGTATTAGAGGTGTTGGAAGTCAAACGTCAAGGGATGACTAAGACGTTTGACGACTAAGTCACCTAAATGTCCCTTATGTGGTTCTATGTATTTATGTGTGTTTCATGGTGTTTTAAGGTTCTTAATAGATTTGATATAGCATGTGTAGTCAGTGGTTAAAGTTTCGTGAAGTTTTGGAGGTCAAACGATCAAGAACGTCCAAGGCATTCGAAAGATGTGCCTTGAGTCGACCTTGTACGTCTAGGCGAGTTTCGTTGAGTTTTACGTGTTCGTTTTGGATGAAATTCGTGTGAGAGGTGTTAAACTCATATATGGTCGTATTTGGGTTGGAAACGTCCGGGAAATTATCCTCAAGGACCATCAAAGGGTCCTTGAGGAAAGGACCCAAAACCTGAAGGCAGGCTGTCCCAGGCAGCCTTGGCGAAGGAGCAGTCGACGACCAGTCATGGCTGTGACGCCCCGTCACAAGGTTACGTCGTGGGGGCCTTGTCCAAGGGTGTAGAGAGGACCCTTGTCAAGTGCCACTGGAGCTTGCAACGGATGGCCATGATGGGCCGTTGCACCCGTGACGCCCCGTCACAAGCAAGTCGTCGTAAGCTAGTCCTTGTGCGCATATTTTTCTGCCAAGTCAGGGGTGAACTTGTAAATTCACCCCACTTCCAAATAAGAGTTTAGGCGGTTTATTAAGGGTCTTATGGGTATTTTAATTAACTATTTAAGTAGTTAACACCCTAGAGACTTCATTCTTCCAAATTGAAAACCCAAAACTCTTAGAAATATTTCCCAAAACGTCCATTGAAGACTCCATTGAAGAGGCAGCTTGGTGAGGGGTTCTTTTGTGGAAATTCTTCATCAAAGTGAAGGATTATCATCCTTGAGGTATGGCTTCTGATCCTTGAAACTTATTTCATCAAGGAGCCCAACTTTCAAAGATGTTTTCAAAGTTTTCTAAAGTGAATTGTCCAATTTCGTGATTCTACCATGGGTTCTTGCATAAATAATTTCTAAACATTGAATTATGATCTAATTGATATTGTATTGATTATTTCAACATAAATTACCTATGAACCCATGTGAATTGATGAACCCTAGTTTTGACTACTTTTTGGGTTACTTGATATTAAGCTTATATTGATGAATTATTGTGTAGTTTCTTATGGGCTTTCTAATGATGTAAGAATTGTGTTCAATTGATATGTAATTGATCTTAGATTTGTTAAACCTAGATTGAATTGACGTAGATTCATTGAGTTTTATGGTTATTGCTTTGAATTATTGTTCATGGCCATGGGGAAGGGCCTTGTGATGTTGAATTGGTTGATTGGGCATTGAATTGAAGTGTGGATATGGTGATGAAGGTATGCTGCCCCATTTTTCCTTAATTTGATATTAATTATACTTTGATTATATTGTGATTGGTATGGTCCACTTATGGTGGCAGTGTTATGTGTTTTATTTGCAATTGATGTGGCCTTGTCGGCGTTACTTTATGCAATACTATGAGCATGGCCTTATTGGAAATTACTTGAAGATATGTGGCTATTTTGTAGTCTGAGTATGTGTATGATATTACCTATCTACATGTGAAGTTATATAGTCATGCATGTATTCATCTAGTTATGTTTCCTTAAGTGATCATGTTAGACTTTGACTTGACATTATGAATGTAGTGTTAGGTTTAGTCTTGGTTATTCCTACTTGACTTTATGAGTCTATGTGGAGTATATTAATGATGTTATGATGATATATAGGATGACTTGAAGATGTTAGGTTGTTTTAGAGGTGTTTCTAGAATGACTTGTATTATGTGTTGAAAGTGAAGTATGTGATGTCTTGTCTTGGTTGACTTGTATATCTTGCTTAATGTATATATGACTATGGATATGTGATGTTTTGATATAGGGTGTTATAACTCTTAGTCTTGAATAATAATATAAGTGGGACCTTAATTATAAGAAGGTCAATGTTATGTGGAACCTTGACTTAAGGGTAAGGTTAAGATTGATTGAAGTGTAAGCGATAATGGTATCCTTCAAGGTAATGGAATGATGGACTTAAGGTTAGTTGGCTGGAACGGCATCATATTAACACTTAAGAAAGTCATGATGAGCTTCTTATCGCCATTGTGAGGTAGCCCTAGTGGACCTTCTTTGGTAGGGTAGATGTAATTGGGTTATGAACTAGATATGGAACCCTATTGTATGAACCTTAATGTGAATTAATCTATGGGAACGAAGGCTAGCACCGAGTGAGTATGGCAAGGGAAGTAGTTCTAGTTAAGTGTGAGACTAGAATACAAAGAAACCCTTCATATTCCTTAACCATATGCCTACATGGGATATGTCCAAGTTCTACCATTGGCAAGTAGAACAACCTCATCGAAGTAGGATACAACTTCGGATTCCATGTCTTGCTATCATGGTCTATGTTGGTTATTGCCTATTCTCATCATATGGAATACCTTTTAGCATTTGATAAGTTTATGAGGTTTAGGTGGTGGTATGGGACGCTATCTAGACATTGCACAATAGACTTTGAAGGTGTTATGTGGAGTTCCTAGGTCTTGTCCAAAGACCATTATGTGATGTATTATGTGAGTGTCTTATGTGATGCTTTATGTGAGTGTCTTATGTGATGTATGAGTCTAACAAACTAATGATCTACGTTAGTAACTATGTAATTGATTGAGTACCTAATCTAAAGTGGCTTAAGCATTTCTTAGCTGAAGTGTGAGGAGGACATGAAAGGATGGTCTCTTCATGTCTTATCTTTGGAAGTCTTGAGAATGACTCTAGTAAGGGAAGTTGGTTAATCTTGTTTACATGATCTGAACCTTAGGAAGTCTTAAGGACTATTTAGGTAATCTTGGAGAGGTCAGTGCACTATGGATATGTCTTCTTGATTTACTTAAGTAGGTCTTTTGATAGGCTTTGGAAGGAGAATGTCTTATCATCTAAGTGTTGGTGTGTTTAGTGAAAATGATTCTATTATAGGTAGTCAATAGGATCTCTTGTGTGTGTGTGATAGAGATTGTATGGGCAGTCGCTCCACACATACTCAAGTGAACCTTGGAATTGACCTTTGGTAGATGAATCTTACCTTGATGTTTATGATTGTTTTCTAAGTGTCACGATTGGAATCTAGACTCCAGACGAGACCGGCGTCGTTGACCTCTCAGAGGTCGCAGACAAGTTTACTTACGTAATTCTTACTTTACATAGGTTACTTTTAGCGGAAAATTTGAAACTTTTTGTTTCTAAACATTGCTTACTAAACATTTCTAATACATTCGTAATTTGTTCCCCATCAACCATCTAACATTAAGAGATAATCAAATGAAAGGAATAGTTTAATAAATCTTAATTGTATAATTGCCAAAATGGTCCAATACAAAGTCTGAATCAAAACAGGAAAGAAACGCTAGTGGAACATGCTCCACTAGCTCAACTCTAAAACTAATCTAGAATGTAAAACAGTAGCATCCTCGAAAGCATGAGGACCTACCAAATTCCGGATGAATGCTGACGTCCGGATAGCTGCAACAATGATCCTGTAGCTCTATCGCCCACCTGTGCCTGCACCTAAAATAGTATAGATGTATAGGGTTAGTACACACTTGTACTAAGTATGGGTATATGCAATCACACACCAAGGACATGCATGAGAAAGAAGAGCTCTTTCCTAACGACATGATTTTTGGAAGTCAAGTCAGTGGACTTGCCAAATTGAGATTAGGAGGTTCTCAAATTTGGATTAGGAAAGTCAATGAGCTTTCCAAATTTGGATTAGGAAAGTCAGTGATCTTTCCAGATTTCGAATAGGAAGCTTATGCCATGAGAATAACATACATCATCATACTTTTCACATTTGCAAACAGCACATAACATTTACACGTAGCACATATCATATAGCTTACAGCACACCTTGTATGTAGCACATAACTCCTTTAATATCATTCATTCATATGCCATGAGACCTCGGAATCATGGACTTAACATTAAGACATCCCAGAAATGAGGGCTCAACAGATGGGACCTCAACTAGAGAGTCTTCATTAGCAAACACAGAGTCTGCTTCGTTCATTCATACTTACTCCATTTCATTTCGTTCATAGGCCAGTGTAAACACCAACTATACCTAGGATGTAGTTTAAGACTTTCATTAGGTTCGTTGTGCAATGACCAAGAATGACCTAATGTCATTGCTTGAATCTAATTCACCTTTTGATTATCCTATTCTAACACATTTGGTATCATTCATTTCATTATGTGCATCATCTGAGGCTGGCCTCCTTCATTCATAGGGAACTTTAACTTTAACCAACATAGATCATGTGAGCATCATGAAATCCAGTGTCTCCCCCACACTGAAAAGAGGTGGAATCACCGGCCAAAGTGACCCAAAACATGCTAGCGTACATGGGAATCGAATCTCACCAGATCCCTATATTGGCAGTATAGGTTCGAAGACTAGGAGATATAAGGAGACCCATACCCAGCAAGCCGGACAGTCTCATCTCATGAGAGTTACGTGAACCTCCGCCCTTCCCGAAACAAGGCATCACCGCTCATATCTAGTCTATCGGTGCTCAGTATAAAGTTCCATTACATTCATCTCATACATCATGGAAGCTGGCTTCTAGTATGAGGACATCATAGATCCTTTAGATGATTTCTCATCTCATCATTCGTATTGAGTGTGTTAAGCTCAATACTCTCATTAGAGTGTTCATAGAGAATGGTCTCTTCATTATCTTACACTCTCATAGGTGAGTACGTATTGGTAACATTTACTTAGGCCCATTTGAGATTTCTCTCATCATTTACATTAGCCTCATATCATGTTGTCACCACATTCTTCATCATTAGCACCTTTGCTTTTCATAATTACTTACCTATTATTACGTGAATGTTCATTTCATCATATGCCAATGCACTTGGCCTTTTAGTGTGTTTCACACCCTTACTTAACCCTTCTAGGGTTTCATCGTTTCATTAGTCATTTCATCATTTCATTGTTCATCTCATCATATGTCAATGCACTTGGCCATTTAGTGTATCTTACACTCATACTTAACCCTTCTAGGGTTCATCATTTCATTACATACATCTTAGGTTCACTTATTTTTGAACGTATGTTAGACTTATGTGTCTATACATACAAGTCATGGGGCTCCATTCATAGTTCGTTAAGTGATTCTTACTTTCCTAAGATTATGTAGTACAAGACTTATGTATCTTGTATATATGCCAAGATCTTGATTTCGATCTAAGTAGGTGACATTATTCTTGAACATTTAATTCACGTATGATTTATGTATCAATACGGAAATTTGGGCAAGGGAACCCAAGTTCGAATCCCTTGGACAATACTTACATTTTTCCTTGACTTTATTTTTTAGTCTTCATGATATTGGGACCCTAGATCGAACCCCAACATCAACATTTATTTTTAGTTCCTTTTCTCTAGAACTTCTCTCCTTTGGCCGAGGGGTTGTGGGTTCGAACCCCCACAGCCCCCTCTTATTTTCCCATTTATTTTCCTTGTCCATTTCGGCTTAACCAGGAGGTTGTGGGATCAAACCCCCACAGCCTCTCTTTATTTATTTTTTTCTTTAATTCGCTTTGGACTTAGAGGTTGTGGGTTAGAACCCCCACAGCCTCCTTATTTTCATTTTCATTTAAAAGTTAACTACTTAAGTGTTGGCAGTAAGGTTGTGGGATCGAGCCCCCACAACCTCACTTTATTTTCTTTTTAATTTATCTCTTTGTCTCCTCCTTCAGCCAAGAGGTGGTGGGTTCGAATCCCACTCCTCCCATTATTTTTATTAATTTAAAATTCCCCTCTTACTCTCTTGTTTGGCCGAGAGGTTGTGGGTTCGAATCCCACATCTTTTTTTTTCCTAGCTTTCATGTAGTGAGGTCTTGGGTTCAATCCCCACTGACCTCACATATTTTAAATATATTTTTAAACCTCTCAACCTTAAGTATTCTGGCCGAAAATTCCATCACCAAGTGCTAGAAATTTTATTA
The DNA here is from genome assembly GCA_016801875.1 of Solanum sitiens. NCBI lineage: Eukaryota > Viridiplantae > Streptophyta > Magnoliopsida > Solanales > Solanaceae > Solanum > Solanum sitiens. The sequence goes on from JABWTJ010000583.1 coordinate 532,317, forward strand.
AATTTTCTAGCCTTTATTTAACAACATTCATACGTTCGTTTTGAGGTACTTTCACGATTCGTTTAACACATTCTTATGTGTAGATTCATTGTTGTTTTAGCTTAGATTTTTCCCCTTATGATCAGCCACCTTACACTTCATTTAACATCACAATTTACACACCTTATGCACAATAATTCCAATCATCAAACAAGTCATTTTAAGACTTCAAAACGGAGAACAACAACAAACATTTTACACATTGCACCACATCATTTTCGGTTGACATCATTGAACATGCTTGCTATTTCCAAACATAAAATCACAAGGAACATCATATTTCACACTTAGCTACCAGCAACCATACCAACAACATGATTTCTAAACTAATTTAGATTGAAATCGGAAGGAGACTAGGGACAAGGAGTTCAACATTCAAGGGGACACCCCTAGTTTCATATGTCAACTTTTGTAGAAAGAAATTCCTCTTGGAGAAAGGATTACAAGAGAGAAAACCCATACCTTGTTGTAGATTTCCACACCTTCCAAGTGCTGCCAAATTTCTCCCCTAAACCTTCAACACAAACCCGTCGAGAAGATGATGCAAAGTTTTCGTTTCTTAAGTTAGCTTGCTTGCTTGTATATTTTTTTTTTGTAAGTTCTTTGAGTTTACAGAACTTTTTATTGCTTTCTAATGTTTTTATCTTCTGTTTTTGCAGCCAAGAAAAATAATTTGGATGAGAGAGAGAGAGAGATTTAGGCTTGAGGGAGAGAGATAGTGTGAGATAGTGCATCTTAAAACTAGGATAGTTGGCAAGACTTAGTCAATTTAAAAAAAACATTAATTAATAAGTAAATAAATAATAAATAATAATAATATCTGATTTTACTTTTTACATCAGCCATTAATTATAAATTTATTAAATTAATTCACCAATAATAAAAAAATCATATTAAATCCTTGCTCCCACCTAGGTTCGAACCCGGGTGGAGTAAGACTTCATTTCAAGAGACCAATTTCGGCTCTCTCTCCCCAAATTTCTTCTCCACTTTATTAAATAATTAATTAATTATATATTTAGGGTAATTACGATATTACCCCTAGCCTGGTAAAAGACCATTTTACCCTTACACCCTCAAAACTTAAAATTTCTTCTTTTTAAGTCCGGTAAAGACTCCTTCGATTAAATCTTTATTTTCGAGAGCCTTACTTGGTTGGTTCCAACCTTTCCAAGCTCAACTAACTCTACAAGTTAGTTGGCTTGGTCGTAGTAAGGGTTCTGAGGTCTGGTTCTACGTGTATCAATCCGTGTGAACCTTGGTCTAATCGCAAGCATTCTTGACACCTTAAACATTTAGCTTATTCATTTTTTTAGGGTTGTTACATTATCCCCCCTTTAGGAACATTCGTCCCCGAATGACACTACTCTTTACTAACAATAAGTATGTCATCTATAGAACGTACACATACGTAGGTACTTCAATACTTCCATGGGTGAATATCTGATTCACATCTTAACATGATGGTACACATTCTTGAAACCTACTAGTAGCTTCACATTAATAGACTAAGAAATTTTTTCCTAAACTGGTCTCATCAAAGCATACAACATAAGTCAACATAAAAGTCATATAAATCAGCAACCAGCATGATGACATCAAACATATTAACCTCATACTAGGGCATAAACACCATACACAGTCAAATATATGAAAGGCTAATTAAGGCTATGCACCCGAGGCTTCATCAGAAGTGCCTTCCCCTGCACCCCTAAACTTGAGTGCGAAGAATCGTTGCCTCCTTGGAGCCTCTTCATTTGGGCCATTAGTCTGAACTCTCTCCTTCCCTTGTTCTTGACTTCTTCTATTCGGACAATCCTTCACCATGTGTCCTGGTTTTCCACAGCTGTAACAAGCGTTAGAGCCCATCATACACTCTCCTCCATGTTGTCTGCCACACTTCCTGCAAGGTTGCCTTTCCTTAGGTGTATATACTTCTTTGTTTCTCTTATCTCTGGACTCGGAATTCCTATCAAAGAGACCACTGGATGAACTTGACTCCCTTTGGTGGGAGAGTCCCTTCTTAAACCTTGGCTGCTCACGGACGCCAAAGTTGTTTTTGAGGCCTCCGTGGCTGGGACCTGCCTGATCTTGAGGCCTAGGCCTCCTAACATCACGAATACCCCTCTTTCTATGGCTGTCCTCCAGCTGTTGTACATGCACCATCAACCTGGAAAGGTCCATATTATCATGGAGCATCGCAGACCGACATTCCTCCTCCAGGTCTCCATTGATTCCTGTGAGGAACCTACTCATTTCACCCCTACTGTTCGAAACCAGGGAAGTAGCATACCTGGATAATTCAACAAGCCTCAGTACTCTCCTCAATCTTGCTATTAAATACTAAGGAAAGTAATGTACCTGGATAGCTTAACAAACTTCAGGGAATACTCCCTGACTGTCATGGATCCTTGTTTAAGGTTGATGAACTCTTCAACCTTGGCTTCCCTCATCTCTCTGGGAAATAACCTCTCCAGAAATGCTGTCTTGAACGGCTCCCAAGTGACTGGCACTCCACCTAAGACACGACTATCTTGCCACATCTTACACCAAGTCTGTGCAACATCCTTGAGCTGATATCAAGCCAGCTCAGCCTTCTCAATATCAGTGGCTCCCATAGCCACCAGGATCTTATGCACCTCATTTACAAACTCTTGAGGATCCTCCGATGTCTTATCCCCTGTGAATATGGGAGGGTTCATCCTCGTGAAATCTCACAGTCTATTAGCCATGCTGCGAACCGGTGGGTTCTCTCTCTGAACATCCTGCCGGTTGACTTGGGCAGTCATAGCCTGAGTCTGCATCATGATGGCCTGTGCCATCTGGGCCAAAGATGCCCTCACCTCAGCATCGGTCAACCAAGCTGGGTTAACCGGCATGGCCACTCCTTCAGCTGGGGCCTAGGGTGGAACTCGATTGCCCCCAGAAGCTGCCCCCTCCTCCTCTGACCAATAGCCCTCCTAGGGTTCATTATCTGAAAAACAACAGCGGTTGATGTTAGACACGCTCATAACACCAAGAACTCAGACATTAGGAAAAGCACGATAAGATTAGAAGAAGGGAAATTTCCTACGCATCATGCAGTCTCTAATTCAGGATAGTGGTGCACTTCATTACCATGACTTAGAAACTACTCAATGTGGTTGATGTGAACTCATTATTCTCGGAATTTAACCTAGTGCTCTGATACCAACTTTGTCACGACTGCAATCTAGACTCCAGACGAGACCGGCGTCGTTGACCTCTCAGAGGTCGCAGACAAGCCTACTTACGTCATTCTTACTTTACATAGGTTAATTTTAGCGGAAAATTTGAAACTTTTTATTTCTAAACATTGCTTACTAAACATTTCTAATACATTCGTAATTTGTTCACCATCAACCATCTAACATTAAGAGATAATCAAATGAAAGGAATAGTTCAATAAATCTTAATTGTATAATTGCCAAAATGGTCCAATACAAAGTCTGAATCAAAACAGAAAAGAAACGCTAGTGGAACATGCTCCACTAGCTCAACTCTAAAACTAATCTAGAATGTAAAACAGTAGCATCCTCGAAAGCATGAGGACCTACCAAATTCCGGATGAATGCTGACGTCCGGATAGCTGCAACAATGATCCTGTAGCTCTATCGCCCACCTGTGCCTGCACCTAAAATAGTATAGATGTATAGGGTTAGTACACACTTGTACTAAGTATGGGTATATGCAATCACACACCAAGGACATGCATGAGAAAGAAGAGCTCTTTCCTAACGACATGATTTTTGGAAGTCAAGTCAGTGGACTTGCCAAATTAAGATTAGGAGGTTCTCAAATTTGGATTAGGAAAGTCAATGAGCTTTCCAAATTTGGATTAGGAAAGTCAGTGATCTTTCCAGATTTGGAATAGGAAGCTTATGCCATGAGAATAACATACATCATCATACTTTTCACATTTGCAAACAGCACATAACATTTACACGTAGCACATATCATATAGCTTACAACACACCTTGTATGTAGCACATAACTCCTTTAATATCATTCATTCATATGCCATGAGACCTCGGAATCATGGACTTAACATTAAGACATCCCAGAAATGAGGGCTCAACAGATGGGACCTCAACTAGAGAGTCTTCATTAGCAAACACAGAGTCTGCTTCGTTCATTCATACGTACTTCATTTCATTTCGTTCATAGGCCAGTGTAAACACCAGCTATACCTAGGATGTAGTTTAAGACTTTCATTAGGTTCGTTGTGCAATGACCAAGAATGACCTAATGTCATTGCTTAAATCTAACTCACCTTTTGATTATCCTATTCTAACACATTTGGTATCATTCATTTCATTATGTGCATCATCTGAGGCTGCCTCCTTCATTCATAGGGAACTTTAACCAACATAGATCATGTGAGCATCATGAAATCCAGTGTCTCCCCCACACCGAAAAGAGGTGGAATCACCGGCCAAAGTGACCCAAAACATGGTAGCGTACATGGGAATCGAACCCCGCCAGATCCCTATATTGGCAGTATAGGTTCGAAGACTAGGAGATATAAGGAGACCCATACCCGGCAAGCCGGAAAGTCTTATCTCATGAGAGTTACGTGAACCTCCGACCTTCCCGAAAGAAGGCATCACCGCTCATATCTAGTCTATCGGTGCTTAGTATAAAGTTCCATTACATTCATCTCATACGTCATGGAAGTTGGCTTCTAGTATGAGGACATCATAGCTCCTTTAGATGATTTCTCATCTCATCATTCGTATTGAGTGTGTTAAGCTCAATACTCTCATTAGAGTGTTCATAGAGAATGGTCTCTTCATTATCTTACACTCTCATAGGTGAGTACGTATTGGTAACATTTACTTAGGCCCATTTGAGATTTCTCTCATCATTTACATTAGCCTCATATCATGTTGTCACCACATTCTTCATCATTAGCACCTTTGCTTTTCATAATTACTCACCTATTATTACGTGAATGTTCATTTCATCATATGCCAATGCACTTGGCCTTTTAGTGTGTTTCACACCCTTACTTAACCCTTATAGGGTTTCATCATTTCATTAGTCATTTCATCATTTCATTGTTCATCTCATAATATGTCAATGTACTTGGCCATTTAGTGTATCTTACACTCATACTTAACCCTTCTAGGGATCATCATTTCATTACATACATCTTAGGTTCACTTATTTTTGAACGTATGTTAGACTTATGTGTCTATACATACAAGTCATGGGGCTCCATTCATAGTTTGTTAAGTGATTCTTACTTTCCTAAGATTATGTAGTACAAGACTTATGTATCTTGTATATATGCCAAGATCTCGATTTCGATCTAAGTAGGTGACATTATTCTTGAACATTTAATTCACGTATGATTTATGTATCAATACGGAAATTTGGGCAAGGGAACCCAAGTTCGAATCCCTTGGACAATACTTACATTTTTCCTTGACTTTAGTTTTTAGTCTTCATGATATTGGGACCCTAGATCGAACCCCAACATCAACATTTATTTCTTTTCTCTAGAACTTCTGTCCTTTGGCCGAGGGGTTGTGGGTTCGAACCCCCACAGCCCCCTCTTATTTTCCCATTTATTTTCCTTGTCCATTTCGGCTTAACCAGGAGGTTGTGGGATCAAACCCCTACAGCCTCTCTTTATTTATTTTTTTCTTTAATTCGCTTTGGACTTAGAGGTTGTGGGTTAGAACCCCCACAGCCTCCTTATTTTCATTTTCATTTAAAAGTTAACTACTTAAGTGTTGGCAGTGAGGTTGTGGGATCGAGCCCCCACAACCTCACTTTATTTTCTTTTTAATTTATCTCTTTGTCTCCTCCTTCAGCCAAGAGGTGGTGGGTTCGAATCCCACATTCATACGTTCGTTTTGAGGTACTTTCACGATTCGTTTAACACATTCTTATGTGTAGATTCATTGTTGTTTTAGCTTAGATTTTTCCCCTTATGATCAGCCACCTTACACTTCATTTAACATCACAATTTACACACCTTATGCACAATAATTCCAATCATCAAACAAGTCATTTTAAGACTTCAAAACGGAGAACAACAACAAACATTTTACACATTGCACCACATCATTTTCGGTTGACATCATTGAACATGCTTGCTATTTCCAAACATAAAATCACAAGGAACATCAGATTTCACACTTAGCTACCAGCAACCATACCAACAACATGATTTCTAAACTAATTTAGATTGAAATCGGAAGGAGACTAGGGACAAGGAGTTCAACATTCAAGGGGACACCCCTAGTTTCATATGTCAACTTTTGTAGAAAGAAATTCCTCTTGGAGAAAGGATTCCAAGAGAGAAAACCCATACCTTGTTGTAGATTTCCACACCTTCCAAGTGCTGCCAAATTTCTCCCCTAAACCTTCAACACAAACCCGTCGAGAAGATGATGCAAAGTTTTCATTTCTTAAGTTAGCTTTCTTGCTTGTATATTTTTTTTTTGTAAGTTCTTTGAGTTTACAGAACGTTTTAATTCTTTCTAATGTTTTTATCTTCTATTTTTGCAGCCAAGAAAAATAATTTGGATGAGAGAGAGAGAGATTTAGGCTTGAGGGAGAGAGATAGTGTGAGATAGTGCATCTTAAAACTAAGATAGTTGGCAAGACTTAGTCAATTTAAAAAAAAACATTAATTAATAAGTAAATAAATAATAAATAATAATAAAATCTGATTTTCCTTTTTACATCAGCCATTAATTATAAATTTATTAAATTAATTCACCAATAATAAAAAAAATCATATTAAATCCTTGCTCCCACCTAGGTTCGAACCCGGGTGGAGCAAGACTTCATTTCAAGAGACCAATTTCGGCTCTCTCTCCCCAAATTTCTTCTCCACTTCATTAAATAATTACACCCTCAAAACTTAAAATTTCTTCTTTTTAAGTCCGGTAAAGACTCCTTCGATTAAATCTTTATTTTCGAGAGCCTTACTTGGTTGGTTCCAACCTTTCCAAGCTCAACTAACTCCACAAGTTAGTTGGCTTGGTCGTAGTAAGGGTTCTGAGGTCTGGTTCTACGTGTATCAATCCGTGCGAACCTTGGTCTAATCGCAAGCATTCTTGACATCTTAAACATTTAGCTTATTCATTTTTTAAGGTTGTTACACTAAGTGTGTATGTGACTCATTGTAGGTAATCTTAAGGGTCGTTTAGGCACATCTAGAGAGGGTGTATGGGCGGTCTGTCTTTGTGTGACTTAAGTGAATCTTAGGATGACTTTAAGTGAGGGAATTACATGCTAGGAAGACTTAGGGTGAAGGATAAAGTGAACTCATTGTAAAGTGAGCCTTATAAATGTTATCTTTGATTAATTGTTATCTTATGTGGTTCTTAATGGCTAAATGATGTTCTTATGTTTAAACTATGATTTCCAAATGAAAAGATGCATATTTCCAATAAAGTCCGTTTTCATGATTTTATGCATATAGCCATACTTAGTACATGTGGTTGTACTAATTCCATGCTTTATTTTCTATCTATAGTCCTTGGTAGGTAAGGAGCTTTGGAGAAGTCAAGTCTTGGGCTTAGAAGAATCGTCCGAGTAGAAGAGTTGAATTATGTCCTCATTCGACTCGAGGGCATATACATATGTCGTTTTATGTTTCTTTTATGAAGTTTTGTAATAGACTAGTATTTCTATTTTCGTATTGAACTATGGGCCGTGTCCCAAAAGTATTCTGGTGTCTTAAGATAATGAGATTGAGACATAACATTTCTATTACTGTTATATGAAAAAGTATTTAAAGACTATATTATGTTTTAGTGAAATTTTTTAATTCCGCACTACTTTTCACTATGTATATGCAATGAACGAAATGAATGAGGCTTGTCTTAGAACTCTGAGAGTTCGACGACGCCGGTCGCAATCCAAGATTGCACCCTATCTTCTAGGGTATGGTCTCGGGTTGTGACATGCATAGCCAAGGTCTTGAAGGACGTCCACAAAATTTTTTGGCACTTTTGACGTCGGGATACGGATCACCAAAAAATGGTTTGCTATAGCACATGAAAAATCATCGAAATGGGGGCATGCGCGCTTCGGGGCTATTCTGACCTTGAAAATGGGTCGGAATGGCCGTGAGGCCAACCGAATGCATAGACAAGGTCCTAAAGGACGTCCACAAAATTTTTTGGCACTTTTGACGTCGGGATCTGGATCACCCAAAAAATGGTTTGCTATAGGACACGAAAAATCATCGAAATAGGGGTATGCGCACTTCGGGGCTATTTTGACCTTGAAAATGGATCGGAATGGCCGTGAGGGCCAACCGGATGCATAGCCAAGGTCTTGACGGACGTCCACAAAATTTTTTGGCACTGTTGACGTCGGGATCTAGATCACCCAAAAATGGTTTGCTATAGCACACGAAAAATAGTCGAAATGGGGGTATGCGCGCTTCGGGGCCATTTTGACATTGAAAATGGGTTGGAATGGCCGTGAGGCCAACCGGATGCATAGCCAAAGTCTTGACGGACGTCCACAAATTTTTTTGGCACTTTTGACGTCGGGATCCGGATCACCCAAAAAATGGTTTGCTATAGCACACGAAAAATTGTCAAAATGGGGGTATGAGCTCTTCGGGGCTATTTTGACCTTGAAAATGGGTTGGAATGGCCGTGAGGGCCAACCGGATGCATAGCCAAGGTCTTGACGGACGACCACAATTTTTTTTTTGCACTTTTGACGTCGAGATCCGGATCACCCACAAAATGGTTTTCTATAGCACACGAAAAATTGTCGAAATGGGGGTATGCGCGCTTTGGGGCTATTTTGACCTTGAAAATGGTCGGAATGGCCGTGAGGGCCAACGGGATGAATAGCGAAGGACTTGACGGACGTCCACAAAATTTTTTGGCACATTTGACGTCGGGATACGGATCACCCAAAAAATAGTTTGCTATAGCACACGAAAAATCATCGAAATGGGGGTATGCGCCTTCGGGGCTATTTTGACCTTGAAAATGGGTCGGAATTCGTGAGGGCCAATCGGATGCATATCCAAAGTCTTGACGGACGTCTTAAAATTTTTTGGCACTTTTGACTTCGGGATATGGATCACCCAAAAAATGGTTCGGTATAGAACACGAAAAATCATCGAAATGAGGGTATGCGCGCTTCGGGTCAATTTTGACCTTGAAAATGGGTCGGAATGGTCGTGAGGGTCAACTGGATGCATAGCCAAGGTCTTGACGGACATCCTAAAATTTGTTTGGCAATTTTGACGTCGAGATACGGATCACCCAAAAAATGATTTGCTATGGCACACGAAATCGTTGATATGGAGGTATGCACGCTTCGGGGCTATTTTGACTTTGAAAATGGGTCGAAATGGCCGTGATGTCCAACCGGATGCATAGCCAAGGTCTTGATGGACATCCACAAAATTTGTTTGCACTTTTGACGTCGGGATCCGAATCACCCAAAAAATGGTTTGCTATAGCACACGAAAAATTGTCGAAATAGGGGTATGCGCGCTTCGGGGCTATTTTGACCTTGAAAACGGATCGGAATGGCCGTGAGGGACAACTAGATGCATAGCCAAGGTCTTCACGGACGTCCACAAATAATATTTGTAGTTTTGACATTTGGATTCGGATCACCCAAAATATGGTTTGCTATAGCACACGAAAAATCATCGAAATGGGGGTATGCGCGCTTCAGGGTTATTTTGACCTTGAAAATGGGTCGGAATAGCCGTGAGGGACAACAATATTCATAGAAAAGGTATTGACGGACGTCCACAAATTTTTTTGGCACTTTTGACGTCGGAATCCAGATCACCCAAAAAATGGTTTGCTATAGCACACGAAAAATCATCGAAATAGGGGTATGCACGCTTCGGGCTATTTTGACCTTGAAAATGGATCGAATGGCAGTGAGGGCCAACTGGATGCATAGAAAAGGTCTTTACGGACGTCCAAAATTATTTTTGGCACTTTTGACATCGGGATACGGATCACCCAAAAAATGGTTTGCTATAGCACAAGAAAAAATCGTCGAAATGGGGATATGCGCGCTTCGGGTCTATTTTGACCTTGAAAATGGGTCGGAATGGCCGTGAGGGCCAACCGGATGCATAGCCAAGGTCTTCACGGACGTCCTCAAATAATTTTGGCAGTTTTGACGTCGGGATCCCGATCACCTAAAAAATGGTTTACTATAGCAAACGAAAAATCATCAAAATAAGGGTATGCGCGCTTCGGGGCTATTTTGACCTTGAAAATGGATTGGAATGGCTGTGAGGGCCAACCGGATGCATAGACAAGGTCTTCACGGACGTCCACAAATAATTTTGGCAGTTTTGATGTCGGGATCATGATTACCCAAAAAATGGTTTACTATAGCACACGAAAAATCGTCGAAATAGGGGTATGCACGCTTCGGGGCTATTTTGACCTTGAAAATGGATCGAATGGCAGTGAGGGCCAACTGGATGCATAGAAAAGGTCTTTACGGACGTCCAAAATTATTTTTGGCACTTTTGACGTCGGGATACGGATCACCCAAAAAATGGTTTGCTATAGCACAAGAAAAAATCGTCGAAATGGGGATATGCGCGCTTCGGGTCTATTTTGACCTTGAAAATGGGTCGGAATGGCCGTGAGGGCCAACCGGATGCATAGCCAAGGTCTTCACGGACGTCCTCAAATAATTTTGGCAGTTTTGACGTCGGGATCCCGATCACCTAAAAAATGGTTTACTATAGCAAACGAAAAATCATCGAAATAAGGGTATGCGCGCTTCGGGGCTATTTTGACCTTGAAAATGGATTGGAATGGCTGTGAGGGCCAACCAGATGCATAGACAAGGTCTTCACGGACGTCCACAAATAATTTTGGCAGTTTTGACGTCGGGATCTCGATCACCCAAAAAATGGTTTACTATTGCACATGAAATATTGTTGAAATAGGGGTATGCGCGCTTCGGGGCTATTTTGACCTTGAAAATGGATCGGAATGGCTGTGAGGGCCAACCGGATGCATAGCCAAGGTCATCACGGACGTCCACAAATAATTTTGGCAGTTTTGATGATGGGATCCCGATCACCCAAAAAATGGTTTACTATAGCACACGAAAAATTATCGAAATAGGGGTATGCGCGCTTCGGGGCTATTTTGACCTTGAAAACAGATCGGAATGGCCGTGAGGGACATCCGGATGCATATCCAAGGTCTTCACGGACGTTCACAAATAATTTTGGTAGTTTTGATGTCGGGATCCCGATCACCCAAAAAATGGTTTACTATAGCATACGAAAAATCGTCGAAATAGGGGTATGTGCGCTTCGGGGCTATTTTGACCTTGAAAATGGATCAGAATGGCCGTGAGGGCCAACCGGATGCATAGCCAAGGTTTTCACGGACGTCCACAAATAATTTTGGCAGTTTTAACGTTGGGATCCCGATCACCCAAAAAATGGTTTACTATAGCACACGAAAAATTGTCGAAATAGGGGTATGCGCGCTTCGGGGCTATTTTGACCTTGAAAACGGATCGGAATGGCCGTGAGGGACAACTAGATGCATAGCCAAGGTCTTCACGGACGTCCACAAATAATATTTGTAGTTTTGATGTCGGGATCCCGATCACCCAAAAAATGGTTTACTATAGCACACGAAAAATCGTCGAAATAGGGGTATGCGCACTTCGGGGCTATTTTGACCTTGAAAATGGATCGGAATGGCCGTGAGGGCCAACCGGATGCATAGCCAAGGTCTTTACGGACGTCCACAAATAATTTGTCAGTTTTGACGTCGAGATCCCGATCACCCAAAAAATGATTTACTATAGCACACGAAAAATCGTCGAAATAGGGGTATGCGCGCTTCGGGGCTATTTTGACCTTGAAAATGGATCGAATGGCCGTGAGGGACTACCGGATGCATAGACAAGCTCTTCACGGACGTCCAGAAATAATTTTGGCAGTTTTGACGTCGGGATCCCGATCACCCAAAAAATGGTTTACTATAGCACACGAGAAATCGTCGAAATAGGGGTATGTGCGCTTCGGGGCTATTTTGACCTTGAAAATGGATCGGAATGGCCGTGAGGGCCAACCGGATGCATAGCCAAGGTCTTCATGGACGTCCATAAATAATTTTGGCAGTTTTGTCGTCGGGATCTCGATTACCCAAAAAATGGTTTACTATAGCACACGATATATTGTCGAAATAGGGGTATGCGCGCTTCGGGGCTATTTTGACATTGAAAATGGATCATAATGGCCGTGAGGGCCAACCGGATTCATAGCCAAGGTCTTCACGGACGTCCACAAATAATTTTGGCAGTTTTGACGTCGGTATCCGATCACCCAAAAAATGGTTTACTATAGCACACGAAAAATCATCGAAATAGGGGTATGCGCGCTTCGGGGCTATTTTGACCTTGAAAATGGATCGGAATGGCCGTGAGGGCCAACCGGATGCATAGACAAGGTCTTCACGGACGTCCACAAATAATTTTGGCAGTTTTGACGCCGGGATCCCGATGACCCAAAAAATGGTTTACTATAGCACACGAAAAATCATCGAAATAGGGGTATGCGGACTTTGGGGCTATTTTGACCTTGAAAATGTATCGGAATGGCCGTGAGGGCCAACCGGATGCATAGCCAAGGTCTTCACGGACGTCCATAAATAATTTTGGCAGTTTTGACGTCGGGATCCCGATGACCCAAAAAATGGTTTACTATAGCACACGAAAAATCATTGAAGTAGGGGTATGCGCACTTCGGGGCTATTTTAACCTTGAAAATGGATCGGAATGGCCGTGAGGGAAAACCGGATGCATAGCCAAGGTCTTCACGGACGTCCACAAATAATTTTGGCAGTTTTGATGTCGGGATCCCGATCACCCAAAAAATGGTTTACTATAGCACACGAAAAATCGTCGAAAAAGGGGTATGCGCGCTTCGGGGCTATTTTGACCTTGAAAATGGATCGAATGGCCGTGAGGGCCAACCGGATGCATATACAAGGTCTTCACGGACGTCCACAAATAATTTTGGCAGTTTTGACGTCGGGATCCCGATCACCCAAAAAATGGTTTACTATAGCACACGAAAAATCGTCGAAATAGGGGTATGCGCGCTTCGGGGCTATTTTGACCTTGAAAATGTATCGGAATGGACGTGAGGTCCAACCGGATACATAGCCAAGGTCTTCACGGACGTCCACAAATAATTTTGGCAGTTTTGACGTCGGGATCTTCATCACCCAAAAAATAGTTTACTATAGCACACGAAAAATCATTGAAATAGGGGTATGCGTGCTTCGGGACTATTTTGACCTTGAAAATGGATCGTAATGGCCGTGAGGGTCAACCGGATGCATAGCCAAGGTCTTCACGGACGTCCACAAATAATTTTGGCAGTTTTGATGATGGGATCCCGATCACCCAAAAAATGTTTTACTATAGCACACGAAAAATCGTCGAAATAGGGGTATGCGTGCTTCGGGGCTATTTTGACCTTGAAAATGGATCGATTGGCCGTGAAAGACAACCGGATGCACAGACAAGGTCTTCACGGACGTCCACAAAAAATTTTGGCAGTTTTGATGACGGGATCCCGATCACCCAAAAAATGGTTTACAATAGCACACGATATATTGTCGAAATAGGGGTATGCGCGCTTCGGGGCTATTTTGACATTGAAAATGGATCATAATGGCCGTGAGGGCCTACCGGATTCATAGCCAAGGTCTTCACGGACGTCCATAAATAATTTTGGCAGTTTTGACGTCGGGATCCGATCACCCAAAAAATGGTTTACTATAGCACACAAAAAATCATAGAAATAGGGGTATGCGCGCTTCGGGGCTATTTTGACCTTGAAAATGGATCGGAATGGCCGTGAGGGTCAACCGGATACATAGACAAGGTCTTCATGGACGTCCACAAATAATTTTGGCAGTTTTGACATCGGGATCCCGATGACCCAAAAAATGGTTTACTATAGCACACGAAAAATCATCGAAATAGGGGTATGCAGACTTCGGGGCTATTTTGACCTTGAAAATGGATTGGAATGGCCGTGAGGGCCAACCGGATGCATATCCAAGGTCTTCACGGACGTCCATAAATAATTTTGGCAGTTTTGACGTCGGGATCCCGATGACCCAAAAAATGGTTTACTATAGCACACGAAAAATCATTGAAGTAGGGGTATGCGCACTTCGGGGCTATTTTGACCTTGAAAATGGATCGGAATGGCCGTGAGGGACAACCGGATGCATAGCCAAGGTCTTCACGGACGTCCACAAATAATTTTGGCAGTTTTGATGTCGGGATCCCGATCACCCAAAAAATGGTTTACTATAGCACACGAAAAATCGTCGAAAAAGGGGTATGCGCGCTTCGGGGCTATTTTGACCTTGAAAATGGATCGAATGTCCGTGAGGGCCAACCGGATGCATATAAAAGGTCTTCACGGACGTCCACAAATAATTTTGGCAGTTTTGACGTCGGGATCTCGATCACCCAAAAAATGGTTTACTATAGCACACGAAAAATCGTCGAAATAGGGGTATGCGCGCTTCGGGGCTATTTTGACCTTGAAAATGTATCGGAATGGATGTGAGGTCCAACCGGATACATAGCCAAGGTCTTCACGGACGTCCACAAATAATTTTGGCAGTTTTGACGTCGGGATCTCGATCACCCAAAAAATAGTTTACTATAGCACACGAAATATTGTCGAAATAGGGGTATGCGCGCTTCGGGACTATTTTGACCTTGAAAATGGATCGTAATGGCCGTGAGGGTCAACCGGATGCATAGCCAAGGTCTTCACGGACGTCCACAAATAATTTTGGCAGTTTTGATGATGGGATCCCGATTACCCCAAAAAATGTTTTACTATAGCACACAAAAAATAGTCGAAATAGGGGTATGCGTGCTTCGGGTCTATTTTGACCTTGAAAATGGATCGATTGGCCGTGAAAGACAACCGGATGCACAGACAAGGTCTTCACGGACGTCCACAAAAAATTTTGGCAGTTTTGATGACGGGATCCCGATCACCCAAAAAATGGTTTACAATAGCACACGATATATTGTCGAAATAGGGGTATGCGCGCTTCGGGGCTATTTTGACATTGAAAATGGATCAGAATGGCCGTGAGGGCCAACCGGATTCATAGCCAAGGTCTTCACGGACGTCCACAAATAATTTTGGCAGTTTTGACGTCGGGATCCGATCACCCAAAAAATGTTTTACTATAGCACACGAAAAATCATCGAAATAGGGGTATGCGCGCTTCGGGGCTATTTTGACCTTGAAAATGGATCGGAATGGCCGTGAGGGCCAACCGGATGCATAGACAAGGTCTTCATGGACGTCCACAAATAATTTTGGCAGTTTTGACGTCGGGATCCCGATGACCCAAAAAATGGTTTACTATAGCACACGAAAAATCATCGAAATAGGGGTATGCAGACTTCGGGGCTATTTTGACCTTGAAAATGGATCGGAATAGCCGTGAGGGCCAATCGGATGCATAGCCAAGGTCTTCACGGACGTCCACAAAAAATTTTGGCAGTTTTGATGACGGGATCCCGATCACCCAAAAAATAGTTTACTATAGCATACGAAAAATCGTCGAAATAGGGGTATGCGTGCTTCGGGGCTATTTTGACCTTGAAAATGGATCGAATGGTCATGAGAGACAACCGGAGGCATAGACAAGGTCTACGGACGTCCACAAATAATTTTGGCAGTTTTGACGTCGGGATCCCGATCACCCAAAAAATGGTCTATTTTAGCACACGAAAAATTGTCAAAATAGGGGTATGCGCGCTTCGAGGCTATTTTGACCTTGAAAATGGCTTGGAATGGCTGTGAAGGACAACCGGATGCATAGCCAAGGTCTTCACGGACGTCCACAAATAATTTTGGCAGTTTTGATGTCGGGATCCCGATCACCCAAAAAATGGTTTATTATAGCACACGAAAAATCGTCGAAATAGGGGTATGCGCACTTCGGGGCTATTTTGACCTTGAAAATGGATCGAATGGCCGTGAGGGACAACCGGATGCATAGACAAGGTCGTCACGGACGTCCACAAATAATTTTGGCAGTTTTGACGTCGGGATCCCGATCACCCAAAAAATGGTTTACTATAGCACACGAAAAATCGTCGAAATAGGGGTATGCGCGCTTCGGGGCTATTTTGACCTTGAAAATGGATCGGAATGGACGTGAGGGCCAATCGGATGCATAGCCAAGGTCTTCACGGACGTCCACAAATAAGTTTGGCAGTTTTGACGTCGGGATCTCGATCACCCAAAAAATAGTTTACTATAGCACACGAAATATTGTCGAAATAGGGGTATGTGCGCTTCGGGACTATTTTGACCTTGAAAATGGATCGTAATGGCCGTGAGGGTCAACCGGATGCATAGCCAAGGTCTTCACGGACATCCACAAATAATTTTGGCAGTTTTGATGACGGGATCCCGATCACCCAAAAAATGGTTTACTATAGCACACAAAAAATCATCGAAATAGGGGTATGCGTGCTTCGGGGCTATTTTGACCTTGAAAATGGATCGATTGGCCGTGAAATACAACCGGATGCATAGACAAGGTCTTCACGGACGTCCATAAATAATTTTGGCAGTTTTGACGTTGGGATCCCGATCACCCAAAAAATGGTTTACTATAGCACACAAAAAATTGTCGAAATGGGGGTATGCGCGCTTCGGGGCTATTTTGACCTTGAAAACGGATCGGAAAGTCCGTGAGGGACAACCGGATGCATAGACAAGGTCTTCACGGACGTCCACAAATAATTTTGGCAGTTTTGATGTCGGGATCCCGATCACCCAAAAAATGGTTTACTATAGCACACGAAAAATCGTCGAAATAGGGGTATGCGCCCTTCGGGGCTATTTTGACCTTGAAACTGGATCGAATGGCTGTGAGGGACAACCGGATGCATAGACAAGGTCTTCACGGACGTCCACAAATAATTTTGGCAGTTTTGACGTCGGGATCCCGATCACCCAAAAAATGGTTTACTATAGAACACGAAAAATCGTCGAAATAGGGGTATGCGCGCTTCGGGGCTATTTTGACCTTGAAAATGGATCGGAATGGCATTGAGGGCCAACCGGATGCATAGCCAAGGTCTTCACGGACGTCCACAAAAAAATTTGCAGTTTTGACGTCGGGATTTCGATCACCCAAAAAATGGTTTACTATAGCACACGAAATATTGTCGAAATAGGGGTATGTGCGTTTTGGGGCTATTTTGACCTTGAAAATGGATCGTAATGGCCGTGAGGGCCAACCGGATTCATAGCCAAGGTCTTCACGGACGTCCACGAATAATTTTGGCAGTATTGACGTCGTGATCTGATCACCCAAACAATGGTTTACTATAGCACACGAAAAATCATCGAAATAGGGGTATGCACGCTTCGGGGCTATTTTGACCTTAAAAATGGATTGGAATGGCCGTGAGGGTCAACCGGATGCATAGAAAAGGTCTTTACGGACGTCCACAAATAATTTTGGCAGTTTTGATGTCGGGATCCCGATCATCCAAAAAATGGTTTACTATAGCACACGAAAAATCGTCGAAATAGGGGTATGCGCGCTTCGGGGCTATTTTATCCTTGAAAATGGATCGAATGTCTGTGAGGGACAACCGGATACATAGACAAGGTCTTCACGGACGTCCATAAATAATTTTGGCAGTTTTGACGTCGGGATCCCGATGACCCAAAAAATGGTTTATTATAGCACACGAAAAATCATTGAAGTAGGGGTATGCGCACTTCGGGGCTATTTTGACCTTGAAAATGGATCGAAATGGCTGTGAGGGACAACCGGATGCATAGCCAAGGTCTTTACGGACGTCCACAAATAATTTTGGCAGTTTTAATGATGGGATCCCGATCACCCAATAAATGGTTTACTATAGCACATGAAAAATCGTCAAAATAGAGGTATGCGTGCTTCAGGGCTATTTTGACCTTGAAAATGGATCGAATGGCCGTGAGAGACAACCGGATGCGTAGACAAGGTCTTCACAGAGGTCCACAAATAATTTTGGAAGTTTTGACGTCGGGATCCCGATCACCCAAAAAATGGTCTATTTTAGCACACGAAAAATTGTCGAAATAGGGGTATTCGCGCTTCGGGGCTATTTTGACCTTGAAAATGGATTGGAATGGACGTGAGGGCCAACCGGATGCATATCCAAGGTCTTCACGGACGTCCACAAATAATTTTGGTAGTTTTGACGTCGGGATCTCGATCACCCAAAAAATAGTTTACTATAGCACACGAAATATTGTCGAAATAGGGGTATGCGCGCTTCGGGACTATTTTGACCTTGAAAATGGATCGTAATGGCCGTGAGGGTCAACCGGATGCGTAGCCAAGGTCTTCACGGACATCCACAAATAATTTTGGCAGTTTTGATGACGGGATCCCGATCACCCAAAAAATGGTTTACTATAGCACACGAAAAATCATCGAAATAGGGGTATGCGTGCTTCGGGGCTATTTTGACCTTGCAAATGGATCGATTGGCCGTGAAATACAACCGGATGCATAGACAAGGTCTTCACGGACGTCCACAAATAATTTTGGCAGTTTTGACGTTGGGATCCCGATCACCCAAAAAATGGTTTACTATAGCACACGAAAAATTGTCGAAATAGGGGTATGCGCGCTTCGGGGTTATTTTGACCTTGAAAACGGTTCGGAAAGTCCATGAGGGACAACCGGATGCATAGACAAGGTCTTCACGGACGTCCACAAATAATTTTGGCAGTTTTGATGTCGGGATCCCGATCACCCAAAAAATGGTTTACTATAGCACACAAAAAATCGTCAAAATAGGGGTATGCGCCCTTCGGGGCTATTTTGACCTTGAAACTGGATCGAATGGCCGTGAGGGACAACCGGATGCATAGACAAGGTCTTCACGGACGTCCACAAATAATTTTGGCAGTTTTGACGTCGGGATCCCGATCACCAAAAAAATGGTTTACTATAGCACACGAAAAATCGTCGAAATAGGGGTATGCGCGCTTCGGGGCTATTTTGACCTTGAAAATGGATCGGAATGGCATTGAGGGCCAATCGGATGCATATCTAAGGTCTTCACGGACGTCCACAAAAAATTTCGCAGTTTTGACGTCGGGATCTCGATCACCCAAAAAATGGTTTACTATAGCACACGAAATATTGTCGAAATAGGGGTATGTGCGCTTCGGGGCTATTTTGACCTTGAAAATGGATCGTAATGGCCGTGAGGGCCAACTGGATTCATAGCCAAGGTCTTCACGGACGTCCACGAATAATTTTGGCAGTTTTGACGTCGGGATCTGATCACCCAAACAATGGTTTACTATAGCACACGAAAAATCGTCGAAATAGGGGTATGCACGCTTCGGGGCTATTTTGACCTTAAAAATGGATTGGAATGGCCGTGAGGGTCAACCGGATGCATAGACAAGGTCTTTACGGACGTCCACAAATAATTTTGGCAGTTTTGATGTCGGGATCCCGATCATCCAAAAAAGGTTTACTATAGCACACGAAAAATCGTCGAAATAGGGGTATGCGCGCTTCGGGGCTATTTTAACCTTGAAAATGGATCGAATGGCTTTGAGGGACAACCGGATACATAGACAAGTTCTTCACGGACATCCATAAATAATTTTGGCAGTTTTGACGTCGGGATCCCAATGACCCAAAAAATGGTATACTATAGCACACGAAAAATCATTGAAGTAGGGGTATGCGCACTTCGGGGCTATTTTGACCTTGAAAATGGATCGAAATGGCCGTGAGGGACAACCGGATGCATAGCCAAGGTCTTCACGGACGTCCACAAATAATTTTGGCAGTTTTAATGATGGGATCCCGATCACCCAATAAATGGTTTACTATAGCACATGAAAAATCGTCAAAATAGAGGTATGCGTGCTTTGGGGCTATTTTGACCTTGAAAATGGATCGAATGGCCGTGAGAGACAACCGGATGCGTAGACAAGGTCTTCACAGAGGTCCACAAATAATTTTGGAAGTTTTGACGTCGGGATCCCGATCACCCAAAAAATGGTCTATTTTAGCACACGAAAAATTGTCGAAATAGGGGTATGCGCGCTTCGGGGCTATTTTGACCTTGAAAATGGATTGGAATGGACGTGAGGGCCAGCCGGATGCATAGCCAAGGTCTTCACGGACGTCCACAAATAATTTTGGCAGTTTTGACGTCGGGATCTCGATCACCCAAAAAATGGTTTACTATAGCACACGAAAAATCATCGAAATAGGGGTATGCGCGCTTCGGGGCTATTTTGACCTTGAAAATGGATCGGAATGGCCATGAGGGCCAACCGGATTCGTAGACAAGGTCTTCACGGACGTCCACAAATAATTTTGGCAGTTTTGACATCGTAATCCCGATTACCCAAAAAATGGTTTACTATAGCACACGAAAAATCGTCGAAATAGGGTATGCGCGCTTCGGGGCTATTTTGACCTTGAAAATGGATTGTAATGGCCGTGAGGGCCAACCGGATGCATAGCCAAGGTCTTCACGGACGTCCACAAATAATTTTGGCAGTTTTGATGTCGAGATCCCGGTTACCCAAAAAATGGTTTACTATAGCACACGAAAAATCGTCGAAATAGGGGTATGCGCTTCGAGGCTATTTTGACCTTAAAAATGGATCGAATGGTCGTGAGGGACAACCGGATGCATAGAAAAGGTCTTCACGGACGTCCACAAATAATTTTGGCAGTTTTGACGTCGGGATCCCGATCACCCAAAAAATGGTTTACTATAGCACACGAAATATTGTCGAAATAGGGGTATGCGCACTTCGGGGCTATTTTAACCTTGAAAATGGATTGGAATGGCTGTGAGGGCCAACCGGATGCATAGACAAGGTCTTCACGGACGTCCACAAATAATTTTGGCAGTTTTGACGTCGGGATCCGATCACCCAAAAAATGGTTTACTATAGCACACGAAAAATTGTCGAAATAGGGGTATGCGCGCTTCGGGGCTATTTTGACCATGAAAATGGATTGGAATGGTCGTGAGGGCTAACCGGATGCATAGACAAGGTCTTCAAGGACGTCCACAAATAATTTTGGCACTTTTGACGTCGGGATCCCGATGACCCAAAAAATGGTTTACTATAGCACACGAAAAATCATCGAAATAGAGGTATGCAAACTTCAAGGCTATTTTGACCTTGAGAATGGATCGGAATGGACGTGAGGGCCAACCCGATGCATAGCCAAGGTCTTCACGGACGTCCACGAATAATTTTGGCAGTTTTGATGACGGGAACCCGATCACCCAAAAAATGGTTTACTGTAGCACACGAAATATTGTCGAAATAGGGGTATGCGCGCTTCGGGGCTATTTTGACCTTGAAAATGGATCGTAATGGCCGTGAGGGCCAATCGGATGCATAGCCAAGGTCTTCACGGACATCCACAAATAATTTTGGCAGTTTTGATGACGGGATCCCGATCACCCAAAAAATGGTTTACTATAGCACACGAAAAATATTCGAAATAGGGTTATGCATGCTTCGGGGCTATTTTGACCTTGAAAATGGATCGAATGGCCGTGAGAGACAACCGGATGCAGAGACAAGGTCTTCACGGTCGTCCACAAATAATTATGGCAGTTTTGACGTTGGGATCCCGATCACCCAAAAAATGGTTTATTATAGCACACGAAAAATTGTCGATATAGGGGTATGCGTGCTTCGGGGCTATTTTGACCTTGAAAACGGATCGGAATGTCCGTGAGGGCCAACCGGATGCATAGCCAAGGTCTTCACGGACGTCTACGAATAATTTTGGCAGTTTTGACGTCGGGATCCGATCACCCAAAAATTGGTTTAATATAGCACACGAAAAATCGTCGAAATAGGGGTATGCGCGCTTCGGGGCAATTTTGACCTTGAATGGATTGGAATGGCCGTGAGGTCCAACCGGATGCATAGACAAGGTCTTTACGGACGTCCACAAATAATTTTGGCAGTTTTGACATCGGGATCCCGATGACCCAAAAAATGGTTTACTATAGCACACGATAAATCAGCGAAGTAGGGGTATGCGCACTTCGGGGCTATTTTGACCTTGAAAATGGATCGGAATGGCCTTGAGGGACAATCGGATGCATAGCCAAGGTCTTCACGGACGTCCACAAATAATTTTGGAAGTTTTGATGACGGGATCCCGATCACCCAAAAAATGGTTTACTATAGCACACGAAAACTCGTCGAAATAGGGGTTTGCGTGCTTCGGGGCTATTTTGACCTTGAAAATGGATCGAATGGCCGTGAGAGACAACCGGATGCGTAGACAAGGTCTTCACGGACGTCCACAAATAATTTTGGAAGTTTTGACGTTGGGATCCCGATCACCAAAAAAATGGTCTATTTTAGCACACAAAAAATTGTCGATATAGGGGTATGCGCGCTTCGGGGCTATTTTGACCTTGAAAATGGATTGGAATGGACGTGAGGGCCAACCGGATGCATAGCCAAGGTCTTCACGGACGTCCACAAATAATTTTGGCAGTTTTGACGTCGGGATCTCGATCACCAAAAAAATGGTTTACTATAGCACACGAAAAATCGTCGAAATAGGGGTATGTGCGCTTCGGGGCTATTTTGACCTTGAAAATGGATCGGAATGGCCGTGAGGGCCAACCGGATGCATATACAAGGTCTTCACGGACGTCCACAAATAATTTTGGCAGTTTTGACGTCGGGATCCGATCACCCAAAAAATGGTTTACTATAGCACACGAAAAATCATCGAAATAGGGGTATGCGCTTCGGGGCTATTTGACCTTGAAAATGGATCGGAATGGCCGTGATGGCCAACCGGATGCATAGACAAGGTCTTCACGGACGTCCACAAATAATTTTGGCAGTTTTGATGTCGTGATCCCGGTCACCCAAAAAATGGTTTACTATAGCACACGAAATATTGTTAAAATAGGGGTATGCGCGCTTCGGGGCTATTTTGACCTTGAAAATGGATCGTAATGGCCGTGAGGGCCAATCAGATGCATAGCCAAGGTCTTCACGGACGTCCACAAATAATTTTGGCAGTTTTGACGACGGGATCCCGATCACCCAAAAAATGGTTTACTATAGCACACGAAAAATATTCAAAATAGGGGTATGCGTGCTTCGGGGCTATTTTGACCTTGAAAATGGATCGAATGGCCATGAGAGACAACCGGATGCATAGAAAACGTCTTCACGGTCGTCCACAAATAATTATGGCAGTTTTGACATTGGGATCCCGATCACCCAAAAAATGGTTTATTATAGCACACGAAAAATTGTCGAAATAGGGGTATGCGCGCTTCGGGGCTATTTTGACCTTGAAAACGGATCGGAATGGCCGTGAGGGACAACCGGATGCATAGCCAAGGTCTTCAAGGACGTCCAAAATTATTTTGGCAGTTTTGACGTCGGGATCCCGATCACCCAAAAAATGGTTTACTATAGCACACGAAAAATCATCGAAATAGGGGTATGCGCGCTTCGGGGCTATTTTGACCTTGAAAATGGATCGGAATGGCATTGAGGGCTAACCGGATGCATAGCCAAGGTCTTCACGAACGTCCACAAATAATTTTGGCAGTTTTGACATCGGGATCTTGATCACCCAAAAAATGGTTTACTATAGCACACGAAATATTGTCGAAATAGGGGTATGCGCGCTTCGGGGCTATTTTGACCGTGAAAATGGATCGTAATGTTCGTGAGGGCCAACCGGATGCATAGCCAAGGTCTTCACGGACGTCTATGAATAATTTTGGCAGTTTTGACGTCGGGATCCGATCACCCAAAAATTGGTTTACTATAGCACACGAAAAATCGTCGAAATAGGGGTATGCGCGCTTCGGGGCAATTTTGACCTTGAAAATGGATTGGAATGGCCGTGAGGTCCAACCGGATGCATAGACAAGGTCTTTACGGACGTCCACAAATAATTTTGGCAGTTTTGACATCGGGATCCCGATGACCCAAAAAATGGTTTACTATAGTACACGAAAAATCATCGAAGTAGGGGTATGCGCACTTCGGGGCTATTTTGACCTTGAAAATGGATCGGAATGGCCGTGAGGGACAATCGGATGCATAGCCAAGGTCTTCACGGACGTCCACAAATAATTTTAGAAGTTTTGATGACGGGATCCCGATCACCCAAAAAATGGTTTACTATAGCACACGAAAACTCGTCAAAATAGGGGTTTGCGTGCTTCGGGGCTATTTTGACCTTGAAAATGGATCGAATGGCCGTGAGAGACAACCGGATGCGTAGACAAGGTCTTCACGGACGTCCACAAATAATTTTGGAAGTTTTGACGTCGGGATCCCGATCACCAAAAAAATGGTCTATTTTAGCACACAAAAAATTGTCGATATAGGGGTATGCGCGCTTCGGGGCTATTTTGACCTTGAAAATGGATTGGAATGGACGTGAGGGCCAACCGGATGCATAGCCAAGGTCTTCACGGACGTCCACAAATAATTTTGGCAGTTTTGACGTCAGGATCTCGATCACCCAAAAAATGGTTTACTATAGCACACGAAAAATCGTCGAAATAGGGGTATGCGCGCTTCGGGGCTATTTTGACCTTGAAAATGGATCGGAATGGCCGTGAGGGCCAACCGGATGCATATACAAGGTCTTCACGGACGTCCACAAATAATTTTGGCAGTTTTGACGTCGGGATCCCGATCACCCAAAAAATGGTTTACTATAGCACACGAAAAATCATCGAAATAGGGGTATGCGCTTCGGGGCTATTTTGACCTTGAAAATGGATCGGAATGGCCGTG
This sequence comes from Solanum sitiens, assembly GCA_016801875.1. NCBI lineage: Eukaryota > Viridiplantae > Streptophyta > Magnoliopsida > Solanales > Solanaceae > Solanum > Solanum sitiens. The sequence continues at coordinate 557,248 of JABWTJ010000583.1, forward strand.
ATGGCCAACCAGATGCATAGACAAGGTCTTCACGGACGTCCACAAATAAATTTGGCAGTTTTGATGTCGTGATCCCGGTCACCCAAAAAATGGTTTACTATAGCACACGAAAAATCGTCGAAATAGGGGTATGCGCGCTTAGAGGCTATTTTGACCTTGAAAATGGATCGAATGGCCGTGAGGGACAAATGGATGCATAAGCAAGGTCTTCACGGACGTCCACAAATAATTTTGGCAGTTTTGACGTCGGGATCTCGATCACCCAAAAAATGGTTTACTAGAGCACACGAAATATTGTCGAAATAGGGGTATGCGCGCTTCAGGGCTATTTTGACCTTGAAAATGGATCGGAATGGCCGTGAGGGCCATCCGGATGCATAGCCAAGGTCTTCACGGACGTCCACAAATAATTTTGGCAGTTTTGACGTGGGATCCGATCACCCAAAAAATGGTTTACTATAGCACACGAAAAATTGTCGAAATAGGGGTATGCGCGCTTCGGGGCTATTTTGACCATGAAAATGGATTGGAATGGTCGTGAGGGCTAACCGGATGCATAGACAAGGTCTTCAAGGACGTCCACAAATAATTTTGGCAGTTTTGACGTCGGGATCCCGATGACCCAAAAAATGGTTTACTATAGCACACGAAAAATCATCGAAATAGAGGTATGCAAACTTCAAGGCTATTTTGACCTTGAGAATGGATCGGAATGGACGTGAGGGCCAACCCGATGCATAGCCAAGGTCTTCACGGACGTCCACGAATAATTTTGGCAGTTTTGATGACGGGAACCCGATCACCCAAAAAATGGTTTACTGTAGCACACGAAATATTGTCGAAATAGGGGTATGCGCGCTTCGGGGCTATTTTGACCTTGAAAATGGATCGTAATGGCCGTGAGGGCCAATCGGATGCATAGCCAAGGTCTTCACGGACATCCACAAATAATTTTGGCAGTTTTGATGACGGGATCCCGATCACCCAAAAAATGGTTTACTATAGCACACGAAAAATATTCGAAATAGGGTTATGCATGCTTCGGGGCTATTTTGACCTTGAAAATGGATCGAATGGCCGTGAGAGACAACCGGATGCATAGACAAGGTCTTCACGGTCGTCCACAAATAATTATGGCAGTTTTGACGTTGGGATCCCGATCACCCAAAAAATGGTTTATTATAGCACACGAAAAATTGTCGATATAGGGGTATGCGTGCTTCGGGGCTATTTTGACCTTGAAAACGGATCGGAATGTCCGTGAGGGCTAACCGGATGCATAGCCAAGGTCTTCACGGACGTCTACGAATAATTTTGGCAGTTTTGACGTCGGGATCCGATCACCCAAAAATTGGTTTAATATAGCACACGAAAAATCGTCGAAATAGGGGTATGCGCGCTTCGGGGCAATTTTGACCTTGAATGGATTGGAATGGCCGTGAGGTCCAACCGGATGCATAGACAAGGTCTTTACGGACGTCCACAAATAATTTTGGCAGTTTTGACATCGGGATCCCGATGACCCAAAAAATGGTTTACTATAGCACACGATAAATCAGCGAAGTAGGGGTATGCGCACTTCGGGGCTATTTTGACCTTGAAAATGGATCGAATGGCCGTGAGGGACAACCGGATGCATAGACAAGGTCTTCACGGATGTCCACAAATAATTTTGGCAGTTTTGATGTCGGGATCCCGATCACCCAAAAAATGGTTTACTATAGAACACGAGAAATCGTCGAAATAGGGGTATGTGCGCTTCGGGGCTATTTTGACCTTGAAAATGGATTGGAATGGCCGTGAGGGCCAACCGGATGCATAACCAAGGTCTTCACGGACGTCCACAAATAATTTTGGCGGTTTTGTCGTCGGGATCTCGATTACCCAAAAAATGGTTTACTATAGCACACGATATATTGTCGAAATAGGGGTATGCGCGCTTCGGGGCTATTTTGACATTGAAAATGGATCATAATGGCCGTGAGGGCCAACCGGATTCATAGCCAAGGTCTTCACGGTCGTCCACAAATAATTTTGGCAGTTTTGACGTCGGTATCCGATCACCCAAAAAATGGTTTACGATAGCACACGAAAAATCATCGAAATAGGGGTATGCGCGCTTCGGGGCTATTTTGACCTTGAAAATAGATTGGAATGGCCGTGAGGGCCAACCGGATGCATAGACAAGGTCTTCACGGACGTCCACAAAAAATTTTGGCAGTTTTGACGTCGGGATCCCGATGACCCAAAAAATGGTTTACTATAGCACACGAAAAATCATCGAAATAGAGGTATGCGGACTTTGGGCTATTTTGACCTTGAAAATGGATCGGAATGGCCGTGAGGGCCAACCGGATGCATAGCCAAGGTCTTCACGGACGTCCACAAATAATTTTGGCAGTTTTGATGATGGGATCCCGATCACCAAAAAAATGGTTTACTATAGCACACGAAAAATCATCGAAATAGGGGTATGCGCACTTTGGGGCTATTTTGACCTTGAAAATGGATCGGAATGGCCGTGAGCGCCAACCGTATGCATAGCCAAGGTCTTCACGGACGTCCACAAAAAATTTTGGCAGTTTTGACGTCGGGATCCCGATGACCCAAAAAATGGTTTACTATAGCACACGAAAAATTGCCGAAATAGGGGTATGCGGACTTCGGGGCTATTTTGACCTTGAAAATGGATCGTAATGGCCGTGAGGGCCAACCGGATTCATAGCCAAGGTCTTCACGGACGTCCACGAATAATTTTGGCAGTTTTGACATCGGGATCTGATCACCCAAACAATGGTTTACTATATAACACGAAAAATCGTCGAAATAGGGGTATGCACGCTTCGGGGCTATTTTGACCTTAAAAATGGATTGGAATGGCCGTGAGGGTCAACCGGATGCATAGACAAGGTCTTTACGGACGTCCACAAATAATTTTGGCAGTTTTGATGTCGGGATCCCGATCATCCAAAAAAAGCTATAGCACACGAAAAATTGTCGAAATAAGGGTATGCGCGCTTCGGGGCTATTTTAACCTTGAAAATGGATCGAATGGCCGTGAAGGACAATTGGATACATAGACAAGGTCTTCACGGACGTCCATAAATAATTTTGGCAGTTTTGACGTCGGGATCCCGATGACCCAAAAAATGGTTTACTATAGCACACGAAAAATCATTGAAGTAGGGGTATGCGCACTTCGGGGCTATTTTGACCTTGAAAATGGATTGGAATGGCCGTGACGGACAACCGTATGCATAGCCCAGGTCTTCACGGACGTCCACAAATAATTTTGGCAGTTTTAATGACGGGATCCCGATCACCCAATAAATGGTTTACTATAGCACATGAAAAATCGTCAAAATAGAGGTATGCGTGATTCGGGGCTATTTTGACCTTGAAAATGGATCGAATGACCGTGAGAGACAACCGGATGCGTAGACAAGGTCTTCACAGAGGTCCACAAATAATTTTGGAAGTTTTGACGTCGGGATCCCGATCACCCAAAAAATGGTCTATTTTAGCACACGAAAAATTGTCGAAATAGGGGTATGCGCGCTTCGGGGCTATTTTTACCTTGAAAATGGATTGGAATGGACGTGAGGGCCAACCGTATGCATAGCCAAGGTCTTCATGGACGTCCACAAATAATTTTGGCAGTTTTGACGTCGGGATCTCGATCACCCAAAAAATAGTTTACTATAGCACACGAAAAATCATCGAAATAGGGGTATGCGCACTTCGGGGCTATTTTGACCTTGAAAATGGATCGGAATGGCCATGAGGGCCAACCGGATGCATAGCCAAGGTCTTCACGGACGTCCACAAATAATTTTGGCAGTTTTGACGACGGGATCCCGATCACCCAAAAAATGGTTTACTACAGCACACGAAAAATCGTCGAAATAGGGGTATGCGCACTTCGGGGCTATTTTGACCTTGAAAATGGATCGGAATAGCCATGAGGGCCAACCGGATGCATAGCCAAGGTCTTCACGGACGTCCACAAAAAATTTTGGCAGTTTTGATGACGGGATCCCGATCACCCAAAAAATGGTTTACTATAGCACACGAAAAATCGTCGAAATAGGGGTATGCGTGCTTCGGGGCTATTTTGACCTTGAAAATGGATCGAATGGTCGTGAGATACAACCGGAGGCATAGACAAGGTCTTCACGGACGTCCACAAATAATTTTGGCAGTTTTGACGTCGGGATCCCGATCACCCAAAAAATGGTCTATTTTAGCACACAAAAAATTGTCGAAATAGGGGTATGCGCGCTTCGGGGCTATTTTGACCTTGAAAATGGATTGGAATGACTGTGAGGGACAACCGGATGCATAGCCAAGGTCTTCACGGACGTCCACAAATATTTTTGGCAGTTTTGATGTCGGGATCTCGATCACCCAAAAAATGGTTTATTATAGCACACGAAAAATCGTCAAAATAGGGGTATGCGCGCTTCGAGCCTATTTTGGCCTTGAAAATGGATCGAATGGCCGTGAGGGACAACCGGATGCATAGACAAGGTCTTCACGGACGTGCACAAGTAATTTTGACAGTTTTGACGTCGGGATCCCGATCACCCAAAAAATGGTTTACTATAGCACACGAAAAATCATCGAAATAGGGGTATGCGCGCTTCGGGGCTATTTTGACCTTGAGAATGGATCGGAATGGATGTGAGGGCCAACCGGATGCATAGCCAAGGTCTTCACGGACGTCCACGAATAATTTTGGCAGTTTTGATGACGGGATCCCGATCACCCAAAAAATGGTTTACTATAGCACACGAAATATTGTCGAAATAGGGGTATGCGCGCTTCGGGGCTATTTTAACCTTGAAAATGGATCGTAATGGCCGTGAGGGCCAATCGGATGCATAGCCAAGGTCTTCACGGACGTCCACAAATAATTTTGGCAGTTTTGATGACGGGATCCCGATCACCCAAAAAATGGTTTACTATAGCACACGAAAAATATTCGAAATAGGGGTATGCGTGCTTCGGGGCTATTTTGACCTTGAAAATGGATCGAATGGCTGTGAGAGACAACCGGATGCATAGACAAGGTCTTCACGGACGTCCACAAATAATTTTGGCAGTTTTGACGTTGGGATCCCGATCACCCAAAAAATGGTTTATTATAGCACACAAAAAATTGTCGAAATAGGGGTATGCGCGCTTCGGGGCTATTTTGACCTTGAAAACGGATCGGAATGGCTGTGAAGGACAACCGGATGCATAGCCAAGGTCTTCACGGACGTCCACAAATAATTTTGGCATTAGTTTTGACGTCGGGATCCGATCACCCAAAAAATGGTTTACTATAGCACACAAAAAAATCGTCGAAATAGGGGTATGCGCGCATCGGGGCTATTTTGACCTTGAAAATGGATCGGAATGGCATTGAGGGCCAACCGGATGCATAGCCAAGGTCTTCACGGACGTCCACAAATAATTTTGGCAGTTTTGACATCGGGATCTTGATCACCCAAAAAATGGTTTACTATAGCACACGAAATATTGTCGAAATAGTGGTATGCGCGTTACGGGGCTATTTTGACCTTGAAAATGGATCGTAATGGCCGTGAGGGCCAACCGGATGCATAACCAAGGTCTTCACGGACGTCCACGAATAATTTTGGCAGTTTTGACGTCGGGATCCGATCACCCAAAAAATGGTTTACTATAGCACATGAAAAATCGTCGAAATAGGGGTTTGCGTGCTTCGGGGCAATTTTGACCTTGAAAATGGATTGGAATGGCCATGAGGTCCAACCGGATGCATAGACAAGGTCTTTACGGACGTCCACAAATAAATTTGGCAGTTTTGACATCGGGATCCCGATGACCCAAAAAATGGTTTACAATGCACACGAAAAATCATCGAAGTAGGGGTATGCGCACTTCGGGGCTATTTTGACCTTGAAAATGGATCGGAATGGCCGTGAGGGACAATCGGATGCATAGCCAAGGTCTTCACGGACGTCCACAAATAATTTTGGCAGTTTTGATGACGGGATCCCGATCACCCAAAAAATGGTTTACTATAGCACACGAAAACTAGTCGAAATAGGGGTTTGCGTGCTTCGGGGCTATTTTGACCTTGAAAATGGATCGAATGGCCGTGAGAGACAACCGGATGCATAGCCAAGGTCTTCACGGACGTCCACGAATAATTTTGGCAGTTTTGACGTCGGGATCCCGATCACCCAAAAAATGGTTTACTATAGCACACGAAATATTGTCGAAATAGGGGTATGCGCGCTTCGGGGCTATTTTGACCTTGAAAATGGATCGTAATGGCCGTGAGGGCCAACCAGATGCATAGCCAAGGTCTTCACTGACGTCCACAAATAATTTTGGCAGTTTTGACGTCGGGATCCGATCACCCAAAAAATGGTTTACTATAGCACACGAAAAATCGTCGAAATAGGGGTATGCGCGCTTCGGGGCTATTTTGACCTTGAAAATGGATTGGAATGGCCGTGAGGGACAACCGGATGCATAGACAAGGTCTTCACGGACGTCCACAAATAATTTTGGCAGTTTTGACGTCGGGATCCCGATCACCCAAAAAATGGCTTACTATAGCACACGAAAAATCGTCAAAATAGGGATATGCGCGCTTCGAGGCTATTTGGACCTTGATAATGGATCGAATGGCCGTGAGGGCCAAACGGATGCATAGATAAGGTCTTCACGGACGTCCACAAATAATTTTGGCAGTTTTGATGTCGGGATCCCGATCACCCCAAAAATGGTTTACTATAGCACACGAAAAATCATCGAAATAGGGGTATGCGCCCTTCGAGGCTATTTTGACCTTGAAACTGGATCGAATGGCCGTGAGGGACAACCGGATGCATAGACAAGGTCTTCACGGACGTCCACAAATAATTTTGGCAGTTTTGACGTCGGGATCCCGATCACCCAAAAAATGTTTTACTATAGCACACGAAAAATCGTCGAAATAAGGGTATGCACGCTTCGGGGATATTTTGACCTTGAAAATGGATCGAATGGCTGTGAGGGACAAACGGATGCATAGACAAGGTCTTGACGGACGTCCACAAATAATTTTGGCAGTTTTGACGTCGGGATCCCGATCACCCAAAAAATGGTTTACTATAGCACACAAAATATTGTCGAAATAGGGGTATGCGCGCTTCGGGGCTATTTTAACCTTGAAAATGGATCGGAATGGCCCTGAGGGCCAAACGGATGCATAGAAAAGGTCTTCACGGACGTCCACAAATAATTTTGGCAGTTTTGACGTCGGGATCCGATCACCCAAAAATTGGTTTTCTATTGCACACGAAAAATCGTTGAAATAGGGGTATGCGCGCTTCGGGGCTTTTTTGACCTTGAAAATGGATTGGAATGGTCGTGAGGGCCAACCGGATGCATAGACAAGGTCTTCAAGGACGTCCACAAATAATTTTGGCAGTTTTGACGTCGGGATCTCGATGACCCAAAAAATGGTTTACTATAGCACACGAAAAATCATCGAAATAGAGTTATGCGAACTTCGGGGCTATTTTGACCTTGAGAATGGATCGGAATGGACGTGAGGGCCAACCGGATGCATATCCAAGGTCTTCACGGACGTCCACGAATAATTTTGGCAGTTTTGATGACGGGATCCCGATCACCCAAAAAATGGTTTACTATAGCACACGAAATATTGTCGAAATAGGGGTATGCGCGCTTCGGGGCTATTTTGACCTTGAAAATGGATCGTAATGGAATCGGATGCATAGCCAAGGTCTTCACGGATGTCCACAAATAATTTTGGCAGTTTTGATGACGGGATCCCGATCACCCAAAAAATGGTTTACTATAGCACACGAAAAATATTCGAAATAGGGGTATGCGTGCTTCGGGGCTATTTTGACCTTGAAAATGGATCGAATGGTCGTGAGAGACAACCGGATGCATAGACAAGGTCTTCACGGATGTCCACAAATAATTTTGGCAGTTTTGACGTTGGGATCCCGATCACCCAAAAAATGGTTTATTATAGCACACGAAAAATTGTCGAAATAGGGGTATGCGCGCTTTGGTGCTATTTTGACCTTGAAAACGGATCGGAATGGCCGTGAGGGACAACCGGATGCATAGCCAAGGTCTTCACGGACGTCCACAAATAATTTTGGCAGTTTTGACGTCGGGATCCCGATCACCCAAAAAATGGTTTACTATAGCACACAAAAAATCATCGAAATAGGGGTATGCGCGCTTCGGGGCTATTTTGACCTTGAAAATGGATCGGAATGGCATTGAGGGCCAACCGGATGCATAGCCAAGGTCTTCACGGACGTCCACAAATAATTTTGGCAGTTTTGACATCGGGATCTTGATCACCCAAAAAATGGTTTACTATAGCACACGAAATATTGTCGAAATAGGGGTATGTGCGCTTCGGGGCTATTTTGACCTTGAAAATGGATCGTAATGGCCGTGAGGGCCAACCGGATGCATAGACAAGGTCTTCACGGACGTCCACGAATAATTTTGGGAGTTTTGACATCGGGATCCGATCACCCAAAAATGGTTTACTATAGCACATGAAAAATTGTCGAAATAGGGGTTTGCGCGCTTCGGGGCAATTTTGACCTTGAAAATGGATTGGAATGGCCGTGAGGTCCAACCGGATGCATAGACAAGGTCTTTACGGACGTCCACAAATAAATTTGGCAGTTTTGACATCGGGATCCCGATGACCCAAAAAATGGTTTACTATGCACACGAAAAATCATCGAAGTAGGGGTATGCGCACTTCGGGGCTATTTTGACCTTGAGAATGGATCGGAATGGACGTGAGGGACAATCGGATGCATAGCCAAGGTCTTCACGGACGTCCACAAATAATGTTGGCAGTTTTGATGACGGGATCCCGATCACCCAAAAAATGGTTTACTATAGCACACGAAAACTCGTCGAAATAGGGTTTTGCGTGATTCGGGGCTATTTTGACCTTGAAAATGGATCGAATGGCCGTGAGAGACAACCGGATGCATAGCCAAGGTCTTCACGGACGTCCACAAATAATTTTGGCAGTTTTGACGTTGGGATCCCGATCACCCAAAAAATGGTTTACTTTAGCACACGAAAAATCGTCGAAATAGGGGTATGCGCGCTTCGGGGCTATTTTGACCTTGAAAATGGATCGGAATGGCATTGAGGGCCAACCGGATGCATTGCCAAGGTCTTCACGGACGTCCACAAATAATTTTGGCAGTTTTGACGTCGGGATCTCGATCACCCAAAAAATGGTTTACTATAGCACACGAAAAATCATCGAAATAGGGGTATGCGCACTTTGGGGCTATTTTGACCTTGAAAATGGATCGGAATGGCCGTGAGGGCCAACCGGATGCATAGCCAAGGTCTTCACGGACGTCCATGAATAATTTTGGCAGTTTTGATGACGGGATCCCGATCACCCAAAAAATGGTTTACTATAACACACGAAAATCGTCGAAATAGGGGTATGCGTGCTTCGGGGCTATTTTTACCTTGAAAATGGATCGAATGGCCGTGAGAGACAACCGGATGCATAGACAAGGTCTTCACGGACGTCCACAAATAATTTTTGCAGTTTTGACGTTGGGATCCCGATCACCCAAAAAATGGTTTACTATAGCACATGAAAAATCTTCGAAATAGGGGTATGCACGCTTCGGGGCTATTTTGACCTTGAAAACGGATCGGAATGGACGTGAGGGACAACCGGATGCATAGACAAGGTCTTCACAGACGTCCACAAATAATTTTGGCAGTTTTGATGTCGAGATCCCGATCACCCAAAAAATGGTTTACTATAGCACACGAAAAATCGTCGAAATAGGGGTATGCGCGCTTCGAGGCTATTTTTTCCTTGAAAATGGCTCGAATGTCCATGAGGGACAAACGGATGCATAGACAAGGTCTTGACGGACGTCCACAAATAATTTTGGCAGTTTTGACGTCGGGATCCCGATCACCCAAAAAATGGTTTACTATAGTACACGAAATATTGTCGAAATAGGGGTATGCGCGCTTCGGGGCTATTTTGACCTTGAAAATGGATCGTAATGGCCGTGAGGGCCAACCATATGCATAGCCAAGGTCTTCACGGACGTCCACAAATAATTTTGGCAGTTTTGACGTCGGGATCCGATCACTCAAAAAATGGTTTACTATAGCACACAAAAAATCGTTGAAATAGGGGTATGCGCGATTCGGGGCTATTTTGACCTTGAAAATGGATTGGAATGGCCGTGAGGGCCAACCGGATGCATAGACAAGGTCTTCACGGATGTCCACAAATAATTTTGGCAGTTTTGACGTTGGGATCCCGATGACCCAAAAAATGGTTTACTATAGCACACGAAAATTCATCGAAATAGGGGTATGCGCACTTGGGGGCTATTTTGACCTTGAAAATGGATTGGAATGGCCGTGAGGGCCAACCGGATGCATAGCCAAGGTCTTCACGGACGTCCACAAATAATTTTGGCAGTTTTGATGACGGGATCCCGATCACCCAAAAAATGGTTTACTATAGCACACAAAAAATCGTCGAAATAGGGGTATGCGTGCTTCGGGGCTATTTTGACCTTGAAAATTGATCGGAATGTCCGTGAGGGCCAACCGGATGCATATCCAAGGTCTTCACGGACGTCCACAAATAAGTTTGGCAGTTTTGACGTCGGGATCTCGATCACCCAAAAAATGGTTTACTATAGCACACGAAAAATCGTCGAAATAGGGGTATGCGCGCTTCGGGGCTATTTTGACCTTGAAAACGGATTGAAATGGCCGTGAGGGACAACCGGATGCATAGCCAAGGTGTTCATGGACGTCCACAAATAATTTTGGCAATTTTGATGTCGGGATCCCGATCACCCAAAAAATGGTTTACTATAGCACACGAAAAATCGTTGAAATAGGGGTATGCGCGCTTCGGTGACATTTTGACCTTGAAAATGGATCGAATGGCCATGAGGGACAACCGGATGCATAGACAAAGTCTTCACGGACGTCCACAAATAATTTTGGCAGTTTTGACGTCGGGATCTCAATCACCCAAAAAATGGTTTACTATAGCACACGAAAAATCATCGAAATAGAGTTATGCGCACTTTGGGGCTATTTTGACCTTGAGAATGGATCGGAATGGACGTGAGGGCCAACCGGATGCATAGCCAAGGTCTTCACGGATGTCCAGAAATAAATTTGGCAGTTTTGACGTCGGGATCCGATCACCCAAAAAATGGTTTACTATAGCACACGAAAAATCGTCGAAATAGGGGTATGCGCGCTTCGGGGCTATTTTGACCTTGAAAATAGATCGGAATGGTCGTGAAGGCCAACCGGATGCATAGCCAAGGTCTTCACGGACGTCCACAAATAATTTTGGCAGTTTTGACATCCGGATCCCGATCACCCAAAAAATGGTTTACTATAGCACACGAAAAATCATCGAAGTAGGGGTATGCGCGCTTCGGGGCTATTTTGACCTTGAAAATGGATCGGAATGGCCGTGAGGGCCAACCGGATGCATAGACAAGGTCTTCACGGACGTCCACAAATAATTTTGGCAGTTTTGACGTCGGGATCCTGATCTCCCAAAAAATGGTTTACTATAGCACACGAAAAATCGTCAAAATAGGGGTATGCGTGCTTCGGGGTTATTTTGACCTTGAAAATGGATCGGAATTGCCGTGAGGGCCAACCGGATGCATAGCCAAGGTCTTCACGGACGTCCACAAATAATTTTGGTAGTTTTGATGTCGAGATCCCGATCACCCAAAAAATGGTTTACTATAGCACACGAAAAATCATCGAAATAGGGGTATGCGCGCTTCGAGGCTATTTTGACCTTGAAAATGGATCGAATGGCCGTGAGGGACAAACGGATGCATAAACAAGGTCTTCACGGACATCCACAAATAATTTTGGCAGTCTTGACGTCGGGAGCCCGATCACCCAAAAACAAATTTACTATAGCTCACGAAAAATCGGCGAAATAGGGGTATGCGCGTTTCGGGGCTATTTTGACCTTGAAAATGGATCGAAATGGCTGTGAGGGATTACAGGATGCATAGACATTGTCTTTACGGACGTCCACAAATAATTTTGATGGTTTTGACGTCGCGATCCCGATCACCCAAAAAATGGTTTACTATAGCACACGAAAAATCGTCGAAATAGGGGTATGCGCGCTTCGGGGCTATTTTGACTTTGAAAATGGATCGGAATGGCCGTGAGGGAAAACCGGATGCATAGCAAAGGTCTTCACGGACGTCCACAAATAATTTTGGCAGTTTTGACGTCGGGATCCCGATCACCCAAAAAATGGTTTACTATAGCACACGAAAAATCGTCGAAATAGGGGTATGCGTGCTTCGGGGCTATTTTGACCTTGAAAATAGATTGGAATGGCCGTGAGGGCCAACCGGATGCATAGACAAGGTCTTCATGGATGTCCACAAATAATTTTGGCTGTTTTGACGTCGGGATCCCAATCACCCAAAAAATAGTTTACTATAGCACACGAAAAATCATCGAAATAGGGGTTTGCGCGCTTCGAGGCTATTGTGACCTTGAAAATGGATCGGAATGGCCGTGAGGGCCAACCGGATGCATAGTAAAGGTCTTCACGGACGTCCACAAATAATTTTGGCAGTTTTGACGTCGGGATCCCGATCAACCAAAAAATAGTTTACTATAGCACACGAAAAATCGTCGAAATAGGGGTATGCGCGCTTCGGGGCTATTTTGACCTTGAAAATGGAACGGAATGGCTGTGAGGGACAACCGGATGCATAGCAAAGGTCGTCACGAATGTCCACAAATAATTTTGGCAGTTTTGACATCGGGATCCGATCACCCAAAAAATGGTTTACTATAGCACACGAAAAATCATCGAAATAGGGGTATGCGCGCTTCGGGGCTATTTTGACCTTGAAAATAGATTGGAATGGCCGTGAGGGCCAACCGGATGCGTAGACAAGGTCTTCACAGACGTCCACAAATAATTTTGGCAGTTTTGACTTTGGGATCCCGATCACCCAAAAAATAGTTTACTATAGCACATGAAAAATCGTCGAAATAGGGGTATGCGTGCTTCAAGGCTATTTTGACCTTGAAAATGGATCAGAATAGCCATGAGGGCCAACCGGATGCATAGACAAGGTCTTCACGGACGTCCACAAATAATTCTGGCAGTTTTGACGTCGGGATCCAGATCACCCAAAAAATGGTTTACTATAGCGCACGAAAAATTGTCGAAATAGGGGTATGCACTCTTCATGGCTATTTTGACCTTCAAAATGGATCGGAATGGCCGTGAGGGCCAACCGGATGCATAGCCAAGGTCTTCACGGACGTCCACAAATAATTTTGGCAGTTTTGACGTCGGGAGCCCGATCACCCAAAAACAAATTTACTATAGCTCACGAAAAATCGGCGAAATAGGGGTATGCGCGTTTCGGGGCTATTTTGACCTTGAAAATGGATCGAAATGGCTGTGAGGGACTACAGGATGCATAGACATTGTCTTTACGGACGTCCACAAATAATTTTGACAGTTTTTACATCGCGATCCCGATCACCCAAAAAATGGTTTACTATAGCACACGAAATATCGTCGAAATAGGGGTATGCGCGCTTCGGGGCTATTTTGACTTTGAAAATGGATCGGAATGGCCGTGAGGGAAAACCGGATGCATAGCAAAGGTCTTCACGGACGTCCACAAATAATTTTGGCAGTTTTGACGTCGGGATCCCGATCACCCAAAAAATGGTTTACTATAGCACACGAAAAATCGTCGAAATAGGGGTATGCGCGCTTCGGGGTTATTTTGACCTTGAAAATGGATCGGAATTGCCGTGAGGGCCAACCGGATGCATAGCCAAGGTCTTCACGGACGTCCACAAATAATTTTGGTAGTTTTGATGTCGAGATCCCGATCACCCAAAAAATGGTTTACTATAGCACACGAAAAATCATCGAAATAGGGGTATGCGCGCTTCGAGGCTATTTTGACCTTGAAAATGGATCGAATGGCCGTGAAGGACAAACGGATGCATAGACAAGGTCTTCACGGACGTCCACAAATAATTTTGGCAGTTTTGACGTCGGGAGCCCGATCACCCAAAAACAAATTTACTATAGCTCACGAAAAATCGGCGAAATAGGGGTATGCGCGTTTTGGGGCTATTTTGACCTTGAAAATGGATCGAAATGGCTGTGAGGGACTACAGGATGCATAGACATTGTCTTTACGGACGTCCACAAATAATTTTGACAGTTTTGACGTCGCGATCCCGATCACCCAAAAAATGGTTTACTATAGCACACGAAAAATCGTCGAAATAGGGGTATGCGCGCTTCGGGGCTATTTTGACTTTGAAAATGGATCGGAATGGCCGTAAGGGAAAACCGGATGCATAGCAAAGGTCTTCACGGACGTCCACAAATAATTTTGGCAGTTTTGACGTCGGGATCCCGATCACCCAAAAAATGGTTTACTATAGCACACGAAAAATCGTCGAAATAGGGGTATGCGTGCTTCGGGGCTATTTTGACCTTGAAAATAGATTGGAATGGCCGTGAGGGCCAACCGGATGCATAGATAAGGTCTTCATGGATGTCCACAAATAATTTTGGCTGTTTTGACATCATGATCCCAATCACCCAAAAAATAGTTTACTATAGCACATGAAAAATCATCGAAATAAGGGTATGCACGCTTCGGGGATATTTTGACCTTGAAAATGGATCGAATGGCTGTGAGGGACAAACGGATGCATAGACAAGGTCTTGACGGACGTCCACAAATAATTTTGGCAGTTTTGACGTCGGGATCCCGATCACCCAAAAAATGGTTTACTATAGCACACAAAATATTGTCGAAATAGGGGTATGCGCGCTTCGGGGCTATTTTAACCTTGAAAATGGATCGGAATGGCCCTGAGGGCCAAACGGATGCATAGAAAAGGTCTTCACGGACGTCCACAAATAATTTTGGCAGTTTTGACGTCGGGATCCGATCACCCAAAAATTGGTTTTCTATTGCACACGAAAAATCGTTGAAATAGGGGTATGCGCGCTTCGGGGCTTTTTTGACCTTGAAAATGGATTGGAATGGTCGTGAGGGCCAACCGGATGCATAGACAAGGTCTTCAAGGACGTCCACAAATAATTTTGGCAGTTTTGACGTCGGGATCTCGATGACCCAAAAAATGGTTTACTATAGCACACGAAAAATCATCGAAATAGAGTTATGCGAACTTCGGGGCTATTTTGACCTTGAGAATGGATCGGAATGGACGTGAGGGCCAACCGGATGCATAGCCAAGGTCTTCACGGACGTCCACGAATAATTTTGGCAGTTTTGATGACGGGATCCCGATCACCCAAAAAATGGTTTACTATAGCACACGAAATATTGTCGAAATAGGGGTATGCGCGCTTCGGGGCTATTTTGACCTTGAAAATGGATCGGAATGGCCGTGAGGGCCAACCGGATACATAGCAAAGGTCTTCACGGACGTCCACAAATAATTTTGGCAGTTTTGACGTCGGGATCCCGATCACCCAGAAAATGGTTTACTATAGCACACGAAAATTCGTCAAAATAGGGGTATGCGCGCTTCGGGGCTATTTTGACCTTGAAAATGGATCGGAATGGCTGTGAGGGACAACCGGATGCATATCCAAGGTCTTCACGGACGTGCACAAATAAATTTGGCAGTTTTGACATCGGGATCCCGATCACCCAAAAAATGGTTTACTATAGTACACGAAAAATCATCAAAATAGGGGTATGCGCGCTTCGGGGCTATTTTGACCTTGAAAATTGATCGGAATGTCCGTGAGAGCCAATCGGATGCATAGCCAAGGTTTTCACGGATGTCCACAAATAATTTTGGCAGTTTTGACGTCGGGATCTCGATCACCCAAAAAATGGTTTACTATAGCACACGAAAAATCATCGAAATAGGGGTATGCGCACTTCGAGGCTATTTTGACCTTGAAAATGGATTGGAATGGCCGTGAGGGCCAACCGGATGCATAGCCAAGGTCTTCACGGACGTCCACAAATAATTTTGGCAGTTTTGATGATGGGATCCCGATCACCCAAAAAATGGTTTACTATAGCACACAAAAAATCGTCGAAATAGGGGTATGCGTGCTTCGGGGCTATTTTGACCTTGAAAATGGATCGGAATGGCCGTAAGGTCCAACCGGATGCATATCCAAGGTCTTCACGGACGTCCACAAATAATTTTGGCAGTTTTGACATCGGGATCCCGATCAACCAAAAAATGATTTACTCTAGCACACGAAAAATCGGCGAAATAGGGTTATGCGCGCTTCGGGTCTATTTTGACCTTGAAAATGGATCGGAATGGCCGTGAGGGCCAATCGGATGCATAGCCAAGGTCTTCACGGACGTCCACAAATAATTTTGGCACTTTTGACGTCGGGATCTCGATCACCCAAAAAATGGTTTACTATAGCACACGAAAAAGCATCGAAATAGGGGTATGCGCGCTTCGGGGCTATTTTGACCTTGAAAATTGATCGGAATGTCCGTGAGGGCCAACCGGATGCATATCCAAGGTCTTCACGGACTTCCACAAATAACTTTGGCAGTTTTGACCTCGGGATCTCGATCACCCAAAAAATGGTTTACTATAGCACACGAAAAATTGTCGAAATAGGGGTATGCGCGCTTCGGGGCTATGTTGACCTTGAAAATGGATTGGAATGGCCGTGAGGGACAACCGGATGCATAGACAAGGTCTTCACGGATGCCCAAAAATAATTTTGGCAGTTTTGACATCGGGATCCCGATCACCCAAAAAATGGTTTATTATAGCACACGAAAAATCGTCGAAATAGGGGTATGCGCGCTTCGGTGCTATTTTGACCTTGAAAATGGATTGGAATGGCCGTGAGGGCCAACCGGATGCATAGCCAAGGTCTTCACGGACGTCCAACAATAATTTTGGCAGTTTTGACATCGGGATCCCGATCACCCAAAAAATGGTTTACTATAGCACACGAAAAATCATCGAAATAGGGGTATGCGCGCTTCAGGGCTATTTCGACCTTGAAAATGGATCGGAATGGCCGTGAGGCCAACCGAATGCATAGACAAGGTCTTCACGGACGTCCAGAAATAATTTTGGCAGTTTTGACATCTGGATCCCAATCACCCAAAAAATGGTTTACTATAGCACACGAAAAATCGTCGAAATAGGGGTATGCGTGCTTCGGGCTATTTTGACCTTGAAAATTGATCGGAATGGCCGTGAGGGCCAACCGGATGCATAGAAAAGGTCTTCACGAACGTTCACAAATAATTTTGGCAGTTTTGACGTTGGGATCCCGATCACCCAAAAAATGGTTTACTATTGCACACGAAAAATCATCGAAATAGGGGTATGCGCGCTTCGGGGCTATTTTGACCTTGAAAATGGATTGGAATGGCCGTGAGGGACAACCGGATGCATTGACAAGGTCTTCACGGACGCCCAAAAATAATTTTGGCAGTTTTGACGTCGGGATCCCGATCACCCAAAAAACAGTTTACTATAACACACGAAAAATCATCGAAATAGGGGTATGCGCGCTTCGGGGCTATTTTGACCTTGAAAATGGATCGGAATGGCTGTGAGGGCCAACCGGATGCATATCCAAGGTCTTCACGGACGTCCACAAATAATTTTGGCAGTTTTGACTTCGGGATCCCGATCAACCAAAAAATGGTTTACTATAGCACACGAAAAATCGTCGAAATAGGGGTATGCGCGCTTCGGGGCTATTTTGACCTTGAAAATGGATCGGAATGGCCGTGAGGTCCAACCGGATGCATAGCAAAGGTCTTCACGGACGTCCACAAATAATTTTGGCAGTTTTGACGTCGGGAACCTGATCACCCAAAAAATGGTTTACTATAGCACATGAAAAATCGTCGAAATAGGGGTATGCGCGCTTCGGGGTTATTTTAACCTTGAAAATGGATCGGAATGGCCGTGAGGGACAACTGGATGCATAGCCAAGGTCTTCACGGACGTCCACAAATAATTTTGACAGTTTTGACGTCGGGATCCCGATCACCCAAAAAATGGTTTACTATAGCACACGAAAAATCATCGAAATAGGGGTATGCGCGCTTCGGGGCTATTTTGACCTTGAAAATGGATCGGAATGGCCGTGAGGGCCAACCGTATGCATAGGCAAGGTCTTCACGGATGTCGACAAATAATTTTGGCAGTTTTGACATCGGGATCCCGATCACCCAAAAAATGGTTTACTATAGCACACGAAAAATCGTCGAAATAGGGGTATGCACGCTTCGGGGCTATTTTGACCTTGAAAATGGATCGGAATGGCCATGAGGGCCAACCATATGCATAGCCAAGGTCTTCACGGACGTCCACAAATAATTTTGGCAGTTTTGACGTCGGGATCCCGATCACC
>JABWTJ010000583.1:575747-617277 GCA_016801875.1 Solanum sitiens
TCAAGGTCAAAATAGCCCCGAAGCGCGCATACCCCTATTTGGACGATTTTTCGTGTGCTATAGTATACCATTTTTTGGGTGATCTGGATCCCGACGTCAAAACTGCCAAAATTATTTGTGGACGTCCGTGAAGACCTTGGCTATGCATCCGGTTGGCCCTCACGGCCATTCCAATCCATTTTCAAGGTCAAAATAGCCCCGAAGCGCGCATACCCCTATTTCGACGATTTTTCGTGTGCTATATGCCAAAATTATTTGTGGACGTCCGTGAAGACCTTGGCTATGCATCCGGTTGTCCCTCACGGCCATTCCGATCCATTTTCAAGGTCAAAATAGCCCCGAAGCGCGCATACCCCTATTTCGACAATTTTTCGTGTGCTATAGTAAACCATTTTTTGGGTGATCGGGATCTAGACGTCAAAACTGCCTAAATTATTTGTGGACGTCCGTGAAGACCTTTTTTATGCATCCGGTTGTACTCACGGCCATTACGATCCATTTGGAAGGTCAAAATAGCCCAAAAGCGCGCATACCCCTATTTTGATGATTTTTCGTGTGCGATAGTAAACCATTTTTTGGGTGATCAGGATCCCGACGTCAAATATGCCAAAATTATTTGTGGACGTCCGTGAAGATCTTGGCTATGCATCCGGTTGGTCCTAATGGCTATTCCGATTCATTTTCAAGGTCAAAATAGCTCCGAAGCGCGCATACCCCTATTTTGACGATTTTTTGTGTGCTATAGTAAACCATTTTTTGGGTGATCGGGATCCCGACGTCAAAACTGCCAAAATTATTTGTGGACGTCCGTGAAGACCTTGTCTATGCATCCGGTTGGCCCTAACGGCCATTTCGATCCATTTTCATGGTCAAAATAGCCCCAAAGCGCGCATACCCTATTTCGATGATTTTTCGTGTGCTATAGTAAACCATTTTTTGGGTGATTAGGATCCCGACGTCAAAACTACCAAAATTATTTGTGGACGTCGTGAAGACCTTGGCTATGCATCTTCTTGGCCCTCACGGCCATTCCGATCTATTTTCAAGGTAAAAATAGCCCCGAAGCGCGCATACCCCTATTTGGATGATTTTTCGTGTGCTATAGTAAACCATTTTTTAGGTGATCGGGATCTCGACGTCAAAACTGCCAAAATTATTTGTGGACGTCCGTGAAGACCTTGTCTATGCATCTAGTTGGCCCTCACGGCCATTCCGATCCATTTTCAAGGTCAAAATAGCCGCGAAGCGCGCATACCCCTATTTCGATGATTTTTTGTGTGCTATAGTAAACTATTTTTTGCGTGATCGGGATCCCGACGTCAAAACTGCTAAAATTATTTGTGGACGTCAGTGAAGACCTGATCTATGCATCCGGTTGGCCCTCACGGCCATTACGATCCATTTTCAAGGTCAAAATAGCCCCGAAGCGCGTATACCCTTATTTCGACGATTTTTCGTGTACTATAGTAAACCATTTTTTGGGTGATCGGGATCCCGATGTCAAAACTGCCAAAATTATTTGTGGACGTCCGTGAAGACCTTGGCTATGCATCCGGTTGGCCCTCACGGCCATTCCGATCCATTTTAAAGGTCAAAATAGCCCCGAAACGCGCATACCATTATTTCGACGATTTTTCGTGTGCTATAGTAAACCATTTTTTGGGTGATCGGGATCCCGATGTCAAAACTGCCAAAATTATTTGTGGACGTCCGTGAAGACCTTGTCTATGCATCCGGTTGGCCCTCACATCCATTCCAATCCATTTTCAAGGTCAAAATAGCCCCAAAGCGCGCATACCCCAATTTCGATGATTTTTCGTGTGCTATTGTAAACCATTTTTTGGGTGATCGAGATCTCGACGTCAAACCTGCCAAAATTATTTGTGGACGTCCGTGAAGACCTTCGCTATGCATCCGGTTGGCCCTCACGGCCATTCCAATCCATTTTCAAGGTCAAAATAGCCACGAAGCGCGCATACCCCTATTTCGATGATTTTTCGTGTGCTATAGTAAACCATTTTTGGGTAATCATGATCCCGACATCAAAACTGCCAAAATTATTTATGGACGTCCGTGAATACCTTGGCTTTGCATCTGGTTGTCCCTAACGGCCATTCCAATCTATTTTCAAGGTCAAAATAGCCCCGAAGCGCGCATACCCCTATTTCGACAGTTTTTCATGTTTTATAGTAAACCATTTTTTGGGTAATCATGATCCCGACATCAAAACTGCCAAAATTATTTGTGGACGTCCGTGAAGAACTTGTCTATGCATCCGGTTGTCCCTCACGGCCATTCCGATCCATTTTCAAGGTCAAAATAGCCCCAAAGCGCGCATACCCCTATTTCGATGATTTTTCGTGTGCTATAGTAAACCATTTTTTGGGTGATCGGGATCCCGATGTCAAAACTGCCAAAATTATTTGTGGACGTCCGTGAAGACCTTGTTTATGCATCCGGGTTGCCCTCACATCCATTCCAATCCATTTTCAAGGTCAAAATAGCCCCAAAGCGCGCATACCCCTATTTCGATGATTTTTCGTGTGCTATAGTAAACCATTTTTTGGGTGATCGAGATCTCGACGTCAAAACTGCCAAAATTATTTATGGATGTCCGTGAAGACCTTGGATATGCATCCGGTTGGCCCTCACGGCCATTCCAATCCATATTCAAAGTCAAAATAGCCCCGAAGCGCGCATACCCCTATTTCGACGATTTTTCGTGTGCTATAGTAAACCATTTTTGGGTAATCATGATCCCGACATCAAAACTGCCAAAATTATTTATGGACGTCCGTGAATACCTTGGCTTTGCATCTGGTTGTCCCTAACGGCCATTCCGATCTATTTTCAAGGTCAAAATAGCCCCGAAGCGCGCATACCCCTATTTCGACAATTTTTCATGTGCTAGTAAACCATTTTTTGGGTGATCGGGATCCCGACGTAAAAACTGCCAAAATTATTTGTGGACGTCCGTGAAGAACTTGTCTATGCATCCGGTTGTGCCTCACGGCCATTCCGATCCATTTTCAAGGTCAAAATAGCCCCAAAGCGCGCATACCCCTATTTCGATGATTTTTTGTGTGCTATAGTAAACTATTTTTTGCGTGATCGGGATCCTGATGTCAAAACTGCGAAAATTATTTGTGGACGTCAGTGAAGACCTGAGCTATGCATCCGGTTGGCCCTCACGGCCATTACGATCCATTTTCAAGGTCAAAATAGCCCCGAAGCGCGTATACCCTTATTTCGACGATTTTTCGTGTGCTATAGTAAACCATTTTTTGGGTGATCGGGATCCCGACGTCAAAACTGCCAAAATTATTTGTGGACGTCCGTGAAGACCTTGGCTATGCATCCGGTTGGCCCTCACGGCCATTCCGATCCATTTTAAAGGTCAAAATAGCCCCGAAACGCGCATACCATTATTTCGACGATTTTTCGTGTGCTATAGTAAACCATTTTTTGGGTGATCGGGATCCCGATGTCAAAACTGCCAAAATTATTTGTGGACGTCCGTGAAGACCTTGTCTATGCATCCGGTTGGCCCTCACATCCATTCCAATCCATTTTCAAGGTCAAAATAGCCCCAAAGCGCGCATACCCCAATTTCGATGATTTTTCGTGTGCTATAGTAAACCATTTTTTGGGTGATCGAGATCTCGACGTCAAAACTGCCAAAATTATTTGTGGACGTCCGTGAAGACCTTCGCTATGCATCCGGTTGGCCCTCACGGCCATTCCAATCCATTTTCAAGGTCAAAATAGCCACGAAGCGCGCATACCCCTATTTCGACGATTTTTCGTGTGCTATAGTAAACCATTTTTGGGTAATCATGATCCCGACATCAAAACTGCCAAAATTATTTATGGACGTCCGTGAATACCTTGGCTTTGCATCTGGTTGTCCCTAACGGCCATTCCGATCTATTTTCAAGGTCAAAATAGCCCCGAAGCGCGCATACCCCTATTTCGACAATTTTTCATGTTTTATAGTAAACCATTTTTTGGGTAATCATGATCCCGACATCAAAACTGCCAAAATTATTTGTGGACGTCCGTGAAGAACTTGTCTATGCATCCGGTTGTCCCTCACGGCCATTCCGATCCATTTTCAAGGTCAAAATAGCCCCAAAGCGCGCATACCCCTATTTCGATGATTTTTCGTGTGCTATAGTAAACCATTTTTTGGGTGATCGGGATCCCGATGTCAAAACTGCCAAAATTATTTGTGGACGTCCGTGAAGACCTTGTTTATGCATCCGGGTTGCCCTCACATCCATTCCAATCCATTTTCAAGGTCAAAATAGCCCCAAAGCGCGCATACCCCTATTTCGATGATTTTTCGTGTGCTATAGTAAACCATTTTTTGGGTGATCGAGATCTTGATGTCAAAACTGCCAAAATTATTTATGGATGTCCGTGAAGACCTTGGATATGCATCCGGTTGGCCCTCACGGCCATTCCAATCCATTTTCAAAGTCAAAATAGCCCCGAAGCGCGCATACCCCTATTTCGACGATTTTTCGTGTGCTATAGTAAACCATTTTTGGGTAATCATTATCCCGACATCAAAACTGCCAAAATTATTTATGGACGTCCGTGAATACCTTGGGTTTGCATCTGGTTGTCCCTAACGGCCATTCCGATCTATTTTCAAGGTCAAAATAGCCCCGAAGCGCGCATACCCCTATTTCGACAATTTTTCATGTGCTATAGTAAACCATTTTTTGGGTGATCGGGATCCCGACGTAAAAACTGCCAAAATTTTTTGTGGACGTCCGTGAAGAACTTGTCTATGCATCCGGTTGTCCCTCACGGCCATTCCGATCCATTTTCAAGGTCAAAATAGCCCCAAAGCGCGCATACCCCTATTTCGATGATTTTTCGTGTGCTATAGTAAACTATTTTTTAGGTGATCGGGATCCAGACGTCAAAACTGCCAAAATTATTTGTGGACGTCCGTGAATACCTTGGCTATGCATCCGGTTGGCCCTCACGGCCATTTTGATCCATTTTCAAGGTCAAAATAGCCCCAAAGCGCGCATACCCCTATTTCGACGATTTTTTGTGTGCTATAGTAAACCATTTTTTGGGTGATCGGGATCCCGACGTCAAAACTGCCCAAATTATTTGTGGACATCCGTGAAGACCTTCGCTATGCATCCGGTTGTCCCTCATGGCCATTCCGATCCATTTTCAAGGTCAAAATAGCCGCGAAGCGCGCATACCCCTATTTCGACTATTTTTCGTGTGCAATAGTCAACCATTTTTTGGGTAATCGGGATCCCGACGTCAAAACTGCCAAAATTATTTGTGGACGTCCGTGAATACCTTGGCTTTGCATCCGGTTATCCCTCACGGCCATTCCGATCTATTTTCAAGGTCAAAATAGCCCCAAAGCGCGCATACCCCTATTTCGATGATTTTTCGTGTGCTATAGTAAACCATTTTTTGGGTGATTGGGATCCCGACGTCAAAACTGCCAAAATTATTTGTGGACGTCCGTGAAGACCTTGGATATGCATCTGGTTGGCCCTCACATCCATTCCAATCCATTTTCAAGGTCAAAATAGCCGCGAAGCGCGCATACCCCTATTTCGATGATTTTTCATGTGCTATAGTAAACCATTTTTTGGGTGAACGGGATCCCGACATAAAAACTGCCAAAATTATTTGTGGACGCCCGTGAAGAACTTGTCTATGCATCCGGTTGTCCCTCACAGCCATTCCGATCCATTTTCAAGGTCAAAATAGCCCCGAAGCGCGCATACCCCTATTTCAATGATTTTTCGTGTGTTATAGTAAACCATTTTTTGGGTGATCGGGATACCGACGTCAAAACTGCCAAAATTATTTTTTGACGTCCGTGAATACCTTGGCTATGCATCCGGTTGTCCCTCATGGCCATTCCGATCCGTTTTCAAGGTCAAAATAGCCCCGAAGCGCGCATACCCCTATTTCGACAATTTTTCGTGTGCTATAGTAAACCATTTTTTGGGTGATCGAGATCCCGAAGTCAAAACTGCCAAAATTATTTGTGGACGTCTGTGAAGAACTTGTCTATGCATCCGGTTGTCCCTGACGGCCATTCCGATCCATTTTGAAGGTCAAAATAGCCCCAAAGCGCGCATACCCCTATTTCGATGATTTTTCGTGTGCTATAGTAAACCATTTTTTGGGTGATCGGGATCCCGATGTCAAAACTGCCAAAATTATTTGTGGACGTCCGTGAATACCTTGGCTATGCATCCGGTTGGACCTCACGGCCATTTCGATCCATTTTCAAGGTCAAAATTGCTCAAAGCGCGCATACCCCTATTTCGACGATTTTTTGTGTGCTATAGTAAACCATTTTTTGGGTGATCGAGATCCCGACGTCAAAACTGCCCAAATTATTTGTGGATGTCCGTGAAGACCTTCGCTATGCATCCGGTTGTCCCTCATGGCCATTCCAATCCATTTTCAAGGTCAAAATAGCCCCGAAGAGCGCATACCCCTATTTCGACGATTTTTCGTGTGCTATAGTAAACCATTTTTTGGGTAATCGGGATTCCGACGTCAAAACTGCCAAAATAATTTGTGGACATCCGTGAATACCTTCGCTTTGCATCCGGTTATCCCTCACGGCCATTCCGATCTATTTTAAAGGTCAAAATAGCCCCGAAGCGCGCATACCCCTATTTCGATGATTTTTCATGTGGTATTGTAAACCATTTTTTGGGTGATCGGGATCCCGACGTAAAAATTGCCAAAATTATTTGTAGACGCCCGTGAAGAACTTGTCTATGCATTCGGTTGTCCCACACAGCCATTCCGATCCATTTTCAAGGTCAAAATAGCCCCGAAGCGCGCATACCCCTATTTCGATGATTTTTTGTGTGCTATAGTAAACCATTTTTTGGGTGATCGGGATCCCGATGTCAAAACTGTCAAAATTATTTGTGGACGTCCGTGAAGACCTTGGCTATGAATCCTGTTGGCCCTCACGGCCATTCCGATCCATTTTCAAGCTCAAAATAGCCCCGAAGCGCGCATACCCCTATTTCGATGATTTTTCGTGTGCTATAGTAAACCGTTTTTTGGGTGATCGAGATCCCGACGTCAAAACTGCCAAAATTATTTTTTGACATCCGTGAATACCTTGGGTATGCATCCGGTTGGCCCTCACGGCCATTCCGATCCGTTTTCAAGGTCAAAATAGCCCCGAATCGCGCATACCCCTATTTCGACGATTTTTTGTGTGCTATAGTAAACCATTTTTTAGGTGATCCGGATCCCGACGTCAAAACTGCCAAAATTATTTGTGGACATCCGTGAAGACCTTTTCTATGCATCCGATTGGCCCTCATGGCCATTCTGATCCATTTTCAAGGTCAAAATAGCCCCAAAGAGCGCATACCCCTATTTCGACAATTTTTCATTTGCTATAGTAAACCATTTTTTGGGTGATCGGGATCCCGACGTAAAACCTGACCAAATTATTTGTGGACGTCCGTGAAAACCTTCGCTATGCATCCGGTTGTCCCTCATGGCCATTCCGATCCATTTTCAAGGTCAAAATAGACCCGATGCGCGCATACCCCTATTTCGACAATTTTTCGTGTTCTATAGTAAACCATTTTTTGGGTGATCGGGATCCCGAAGTCAAAACTGCCAAAATTATTTGTGGACGTCCGTGAAGAACTTGTCTATGCATCCGGTTGTCCCTGACGGCCATTCCGATCCATTTTGAAGGTCAAAATAGCCCCAAAGCGCGCATACCCCTATTTCGATGATTTTTCGTGTGCTATAGTAAACCATTTTTTGGGTGATCGGGATCCCGACGTCAAAACTGCCAAAATTATTTGTGGACGTCCGTGAATACCTTGGCTATGCATCCGGTTGGACCTCACGGCCATTTCGATCCATTTTCAAGGTCAAAATTGCTCAAAGCACGCATACCCCTATTTCGACGATTTTTTGTGTGCTATAGTAAACCATTTTTTGGGTGATCGGGATCCCGACGTCAAAACTGCCCAAATTATTTGTGGACGTCCGTGAAGACCTTTGCTATGCATCCGGTTGTCCCTCATGGCCATTCCAATCCATTTTCAAGGTCAAAATAGCCCCGAAGCGCGCATACCCCTATTTCGACGATTTTTCGTGTGCTATAGTAAACCATTTTTTGGGTAATCGGGATTCCGACGTCAAAACTGCCAAAATAATTTGTGGACGTCCGTGAATACCTTCGCTTTGCATCCGGTTATCCCTCACGGCCATTCCGATCTATTTTAAAGGTCAAAATAGCCCCGAAGCGCGCATACCCCTATTTCGATGATTTTTCATGTGCTATTGTAAATCATTTTTTGGGTGATTGGGATCCCGACGTAAAAATTGCCAAAATTATTTGTAGACGCCCGTGAAGAACTTGTCTATGCATCCGGTTGTCCCACACAGCCATTCCGATCCATTTTCAAGGTCAAAATAGCCCCGAAGCGCGCATACCCCTATTTCGATGATTTTTTGTGTGCTATAGTAAACCATTTTTTGGGTGATCGGGATCCCGATGTCAAAACTGTCAAAATTATTTGTGGACATCCGTGAAGACCTTGGCTATGAATCCTGTTGGCCCTCACGGCCATTCCGATCCATTTTCAAGGTCAAAATAGCCCCGAAGCGCGCATACCCCTATTTCGATGATTTTTCGTGTGCTATAGTAAACCGTTTTTTGGGTGATCGAGATCCCGACGTCAAAACTGCCAAAATTATTTTTTGACATCCGTGAATACCTTGGGTATGCATCCGGTTGGCCCTCACGGCCATTCTGATCCGTTTTCAAGGTCAAAATAGCCCCGAATCGCGCATATCCCTATTTCGACGATTTTTCGTGTGCTATAGTAAACCATTTTTTGGGTGATCCGGATCCCGACGTCAAAACTGCCAAAATTATTTGTGGACATCCGTGAAGACCTTTTCTATGCATCCGGTTGGCCCTCACGGCCATTCTGATCCATTTTCAAGGTCAAAATAGCCCCAAAGAGCGCATACCCCTATTTCGACAATTTTTCATTTGCTATAGTAAACCATTTTTTGGGTGATCGGGATCCCAACGTAAAACCTGCCCAAATTATTTGTGGACGTCCGTGAAAACCTTCGCTATGCATCCGGTTGTCCCTCATGGCCATTCCGATCCATTTTCAAGGTAAAAATAGACCCGATGCGCGCATACCCCTATTTCGATGATTTTTCGTGTGCTATAGTAAACATTTTTTGGGTGATCGGGATCCCGACGTCAAAACTGCCAAAATTATTTGTCGACGTTCGTGAAGACCTTGTCTATGCATCCGGTTGGCCCTCACGGCCATTCCGATCCATTTTCAAGGTCAAAATAGCCCCAAAGCGCGCATACCCCTATTTCGACGATTTTTTGTGTGCTATAGTAAACCATTTTTTGGCTGATCGGGATCCCGACATCAAAACTGCCAAAATTATTTGTGGACGTCCGTGAAGACCTTGTCTATGCATACGGTTGGCCCTCACGGCCATTTCGATCCATTTTCAAGGTCAAAATAGCCCCGAAGCGCGCATACCCCTATTTCGACAATTTTTCGTGTGCTATAGTAAACAATTTTTTGGGTGATCGAGATTCCGACGTCAAAACTGCCAAAATTATTTGTGGACATTTGTGAAGACCTTGTCTATGCATCCGGTTGGCCCTCACGGCCATTCCGATTTATTTTCAAGGTCAAAATAGCCCCGAAGCGCGCATACCCCTATTTTGACAATTTTTCATTTGCTATAGTAAACCATTTTTTGGGTGATCGGGATTCCGACGTAAAAATTGCCAAAATTATTTGTGGACGTCCTTGAAGACCTTGTCTATGCATCCGGTTGGCCCTCACGTCCATTCCGATCCATTTTTAAGGTCAAAATAGACCCGAAGCGCGCATACCCCTATTTCGACGATTTTTCATATGCTATAGTAAACCATTTTTTGGGTGATCGGGATCCGGATATCAAAACTGCCAAAATTATTTGTGGACGTCCGTGAAGACCTTGTCTATGCATCCGGTTATCCCTCACGGCCATTACGATCCATTTTCAAGGTCAAAATAGCCTCGAAGCGCGCATACCCCTATTTTGACGATTTTTCGTGTGCTATGGTAAACCATTTTTTGGGTGATCGTGATCTGGACGTCAAAACTGCCAAAATTATTTGTGGATGTCCGTGAAGACCTTTTTTATGCATCCGTTTGTCCTCACGGCCATTACGATCCATTTTGAAGGTCAAAATAGCCCCAAAGCGCGCATACCCCTATTTCAACGATTTTTCGTGTGCGATAGTAAACCATTTTTTGGGTGATCAGGATCCCGACGTCAAATATGCCAAAATTATTTGTGGACGTCCGTGAAGATCTTGGCTATGCATCCGGTTGGCCCTCACGGCCATTCCGATTCATTTTCAAGGTCAAAATAGCTCCAAAGCGCGCATACTCCAATTTTGACGATTTTTCGTGTGCTATAGTAAACCATTTTTTGGGTGATCGGGAACCTGACGTCAAATATGCCAAAATTATTTGTGGACGTCCGTGAAGATCTTGGCTATGCATCCGGTTGGCCCTCATGGCCATTCCGATTCATTTTCAAGGTCAAAATAGCTCCGAAGCGCGCATACCCCAATTTTGATGATTTTTCGTGTGCTATAGTAAACCATTTTTTGGGTGATCGGGATCCCGACGTCAAAACTGCCAAAATTATTTGTGGACGTCCGTGAAGACCTTGTCTATGCATCCGGTTGGCCCTCACGGCCATTCCGATCCATTTTCAAGGTCAAAATAGCCCCGAAGCGTGCATACCCCTATTTCGACGATTTTTCGTGTGCTATATTAAACCATTTTTTGGGTGATCGGGATCCCAACGTCCAAACTGCAAAAATTATTTGTGGACGTCCGTGAAGACCTTGGTTATGCATCTTCTTGGCCCTCACGGCCATTTCGATCTATTTTCAAGGTCAAAATAGCCCCGAAGCGCGCATACCCCTATTTCAATGATTTTTCGTGTGCTATAGTAAACCCTTTTTTAGGTGATCGGGATCTCGACGTCAAAACTGCCAAAATTATTTGTGGACGTCCGTGAAGACCTTGTCTATGCATCCGGTTGGACCTCACGACCATTACGATCCATTTTCAAGGTCAAAATAGCCGCAAAGCACGCATACCCCTATTTCGATGATTTTTCATGTGCTATAGTAAACTATTTTTTGCGTGATCGGGATCCCGACGTCAAAACTGCCAAAATAATTTGTGGACGTCAGTGAAGACCTAAGCTATGCATCCGGTTGGCCCTCACGGCCATTCCGATCCATTTTCAAGGTCAAAATAGCCCCGAAGCGCGCATACCCTTATTTCGACGATTTTTCATGTGCTATAGTAAACCATTTTTTGGGTGATCGGGATCCCGACGTCAAAACTGCCAAAATTATTTGTGGACGTCCGTGAAGACCTTGGCTATGCATCCGGTTGGCCCTCACGGCCATTCCGATCCATTTTAAAGGTCAAAATAGCCCCGAAACGCGCATACCATTATTTCGACGATTTTTTGTGTGCTATAGTAAACCATTTTTTGGGTGATCGGGATCCCGACGTCAAAACTGCCAAAATTATTTGTGGACGTCCGTGAAGACCTTGTCTATGCATCCGGTTGGCCCTCACATCCATTCAAATCCATTTTCAAGGTCAAAATAGCCCCGAAGCGCGCATACCCCTATTTCGATGATTTTTTGTGTGCTATAGTAAACCATTTTTTGGGTGATCGAGATCTCAACGTCAAAACTGCCAAAATTATTTGTGGACGTCCGTGAAGACCTTGGATATGCATCCGGTTGGCCCTCACGGCCATTCCAATCCATTTCCAAAGTCAAAATAGCCCCGAAGCGCGCATACCCCTATTTCGACGATTTTTCGTGTGCTATAGTAAACTATTTTTGGGTAATCATGATCCCGACATCAAAACTGCCAAAATTATTTATGGACGTCCGTGAATACCTTGGCTTTGCATCCGGTTGTCCCTAACGGCCATTCCGATCTATTTTCAAGGTCAAAATAGCCCCGAAGCGCGCATACCCCTATTTCAACAATTTTTCATGTACTATAGTAAACCATTTTTTGGGTGATCGAGATCATGACGTAAAAACTGCCAAAATTATTTGTGGACGTCCGTGAAGAACTTGTCTATGCATCCGGTTGTCCCTCACGGCCATTCCGATCCATTTTCAAGGTTAAAATAGCCCCAAAGCGCGCATACCCCTATTTCGATGATTTTTCATGTGCTATAGTAAACCATTTTTTGGGTGATCGGGATCCTGATGTCAAAACTGCCAAAATTATTTGTGGACGTCCGTGAATACCTTGGCTATGCATACGGTTGGCCCTTACGGCCATTTCGATCCATTTTCAAGGTCAAAATAGCCCCAAAGCGCGCATACCCCTATTTCGATGATTTTTCGTGTGCTATAGTAAACCATTTTTTGGGTGATCGGGATCCCGACGTCAAAACTGCCAAAATTATTTGTGGACGTCCGTGAATACCTTATCTATGCATCTGGTTGGCCCTCACATCCATTCCAATCCATTTTCAAGGTCAAAATAGCCCCGAAGCGCGCATACCCCTATTTCGATGATTTTTCATGTGCTATAGTAAACCATTTTTTGGGTGATCGGGATCCCGACATAAAAATTGCCAAAATTATTTGTGGACGCCCGTGAAGAACTTGTCTATGCATCCGGTTGTCCCTCACAGCCATTCCAATCCATTTTCAAGGTCAAAGTAGCCCCGAAGCGCGCATACCCCTATTTCGATGATTTTTCGTGTGCTATAGTAAACCATTTTTTTGGGTGATCGGGATCCCCGACGTCAAACTGCCAACTAATTTGTGGACGTCGTGAAGACCTTGCTATGAGGAAAGCAGCCACTGTTGGCCTCACGGCCATTCAGATCCAGTTTCAAGGTCCAAAATGCCGCCGAAGCGCGCAATACCACTATTTCGGATGAGTTTATCGTAGTGCTATTAGTAACCATTTTTTTGGGTGATCGGGATCCCGAGTCAAAACTGCCAAATATTTTTGACGTCCGTGAATACCTTGGCTAGTGCATCCGGTTGGCCCTCACGGCATTCCGATCCTTTTCAAGTCAAATAGCCCCGAAGCGCCGCTACCCCGATTTGCGATTTTTTTGTGTGCTATAGTAAACCATTTTTTTGGGTGATCGGGATCCCAGAAGTCAAACTGCAAAATTATTGTGGACGGCCGTGAAGACTTTCCTATGCATCCGGTGTTCCATCAGGCCTTCGATCCATTTTGAAGGTCAAAATAGCCCCAAGCGCGCATACCCTATTTCGATGAATTTTTCGTGTGCTATAGTTAACCATTTTTTGGGTGATCGGGATCCCGACGTCAAAACTGCCAAAATTATTTGTGGACGTCCGTGAATACCTTGGCTATGCATCCGGTTGGCCCTCACGGCCATTTCGATCCATTTTCAAGGTCAAAATTGCCCCAAAGCGCGCATACCCCTATTTTGATGATTTTTTGTGTGCTATAGTAAACCATTTTTTGGGTGATCGGGATTCCGACGTCAAAACTGCCTAAATTATTTGTGGACGTCCGTGAAGACCTTCGCTATGAATCCGGTTGTCCCTCAGGGCCATTCCGATCCATTTTCAAGGTCAAAATAGCCCCGAAGCGCGCATACCCCTATTTCGACGATTTAACGTGTGCTATAGTAAACCATTTTTTGGGTAATCGGGATCCCGACGTCAAAACTGCCAAAATTATTTGTGGACGTCCGTGAATACCTTGGCTTTGCATCCGGTTATCCCTCACGGCCATTCCGATCTATTTTCAAGGTCAAAATAGCCCCGAAGCGCGCATACCCCTATTTTGATGATTTTTCATGTGCTATAGTAAACCATTTTTTGGGTGATCGGGATCCCGACATAAAAACTGCCAAAATTATCTGTGGACGCCCGTGAAGAACTTTTCTATGCATCCAGTTGTCCCTCACAGCCATTTCGATCCATTTTCAAGGCCAAAATAGCCCCAAAGTGCGCATACCCCTATTTTGATGATTTTTCGTGTGCTATAGTAAACCATTTTTTGGGTGATCGGGATCCCGACATCAAAACTGCCAAAATTAATTGTGGACGTCCGTGAAGACCTTGGCTATGCATCCTGTTGGCCCTCACGGCCATTCCGATCCATTTTCAAGGTCAAAATAACCCCGAAGCGCGCATACCCCTATTTTGATGATTTTTCGTGTGCTATAGTAAACCAGTTTTTGGGTGATCGGGATCCCGACGTCAAATATGCCAAAATTATTTGTGGACGTCCGTGAAGATCTTGGCTATGCATCCGGTTGGCCCTCACGACCATTCCGATTCATTTTCAAGGTCAAAATAGCTCCGAAGCGCGCATACCCCAATTTTGACGATTTTTCGTGTGCTATAGTAAACCATTTTTTGGGTGATCGGGATCCCGACGTCAAAACTGCCAAAATTATTTGTGGACGTCCGTGAAGACCTTGTCTATGCATACGGTTGGCCCTCACGGCCATTCCGATCTATTTTGAAGGTCAAAATAGCCCCGAAGCACGCATACCCTATTTCGACGATTTTTCGTGTGCTATAGTAAACCATTTTTTGGGTGATTGGGATCCCGACGTCAAAACTACCAAAATTATTTGTGGACGTCCGTGAAGACCTTGGCTATGCATCTTCTTGGCCCTCACGGCCATTCCGATCTATTTTCAAGGTCAAAATAGCCCCGAAGCGCGCATACCCCTATTTGGACGATTTTTCGTGTGCTATAGTAAACCATTTTTTAGGTGATCGGGATCTCGACGTCAAAACTGCCAAAATTATTTGTGGACGTCCGTGAAGACCTTGTCTATGCTTCCGGTTGGCCCTCACGGCCATTCCGATCCATTTTCATGGTCAAAATAGCCGCAAAGCGCGCATACCCCTATTTCGATGATTTTTTGTGTGCTATAGTAAACTATTTTTTGCGTGATCGGGATCCCGACGTCAAAACTGCCAAAATTATTTGTGGACGTCAGTGAAGACCTGAGCTATGCATCCGGTTGGCCCTCACGGCCATTCCGATCCATTTTCAAGGTCAAAATAGCCACGAAGCGTGCATACCCCTATTTCGATGATTTTTCGTGTGCTATAGTAAACCATTTTTTGGGTGATCGGGATCCCGACGTCAAAACTGCCAAAATTATTTGTAGACGTCCGTGAAGACCTTGTCTATGCATCTTCTTGGCCCTCACGGCTATTTCGATCTATTTTCAAGGTCAAAATAGCCCCGAAGCGCGCATACCCCTATTTCGACGATTTTTCGTGTGCTATAGTAAACCATTTTTTAGGTGATCGGGATCTTGACGTCAAAACTGCCAAAATTATTTGTGGACGTCCGTGAAGACCTTGTCTATGCATCCGGTTGGCCCTCACGGCCATTCCAATCCATTTTCAAGGTCAAAATAGCCGCGAAGCGCGCATACCCCTATTTTGATGATTTTTCGTGTGCTATAGTAAACTATTTTTTGCGTGATCGGGATCCCGACGTCAAAACTTCCAAAATTATTTGTGGACGTCCATGAAGACCTTGGCTATGCATACGGTTGGCCCTCACGGCCATTCCTGTCCATTTTAAAGGTCAAAATAGCCCCGAAGCGCGCATACCATTATTTCGACGATTTTTTGTGTGCTATAGTAAACCATTTTTTGGGTGATCGGGATCCCGACGTCAAAACTGCCAAAATTATTTGTGGACGTCCGTGAAGACCTTGTCTATGCATACGGTTTGCCCTCACATCCATTCCAATCCATTTTCAAGGTCAAAATAACCCCGAAGCGCGCATACCCCTATTTCGACGATTTTTCGTGTGCTATAGTAAACCATTTTTTGGGTGATCGAGATCTCGATGTCAAAATTGCCAAAATTATTTGTGGACGTCCGTGAAGACCTTATCTATGCATCCGGTTGGCCCTCACATCCATTCCAATCCATTTTCAAGGTCAAAATAGCCCCGAAGCGCGCATACCCCTATTTCGATGATTTTTCGTGTGCTATAGTAAACCATTTTTTGGGTGATCGAGATCTCGACGTCAAAACTGCCAAAATTATTTGTGGACGTCTGTGAAGATCTTGGCTATGCATCCTGTTGGCCCTCAAGGCCATTCCGATCCATTTTCAAGGTCAAAATAGCCCCGAAGCGTGCATACCCTATTTCGATAATTTTTCATGTGCTATAGTAAACCATTTTATGAGTGATCGGGATCCCGACGTCAAAACTGCCAAAATTATTTGTGGACGTCCATGAAGACCTTGTCTATGCACTCGGTTTGCCCTCACTGCCATTCCGATCCATTTTCAAGATCAAAATAGCCCCGAAGCGTGCATACCCCTATTTCGACGATTTTTCGTGTGCTATAGTAAACCATTTTTTGGGTAATCGGGATACCGACGTCAAAACTGCCAAAATTATTTGTGGACGTCCATGAAGACCTTGGCTATGCATCTGGTTGGCCCCCACGGCCATTCCGATCCATTTTAAAGGTCAAAATAGCCCCAAAGCGCGCATACCATTATTTCGACGATTTTTCATGTGCTATAGTAAACCATTTTTTGGGTGATCGGGATCTCGACGTCAAAACTACCAAAATTATTTGTGGACGTCCGTGAAGACATTGTCTATGCATACGGTTGGCCCTCACATCCATTCCAATCCATTTTCAAGGTCAAAATAGCCCCGAAGCGCGCATAACCTTATTTTGATGATTTTTCGTGTGCTATAGTAAACCATTTTTTGGAGATCGGGATCCCGACGTCAAAACTTCCAATATTATTTGTGGACGTCCGTGAAGACCTTGGCTATGCATCTTCTTGGCCTTCACGGCCATTGAAATCTATTTTCAAGGTCAAAATAGCTCCGAAGAGCGCATACCCCTATTTCGACGATTTTTCGTGTGCTATAGTAAACCATTTTTTTGGTGATCGAGATCTCGACGTCAAAACTGCCAAAATTATTTGTGGACGTCCGTGAAGACCTTGTCTATGCATCCGGTTGGCCCTCACATCCATTCCAATCCATTTTCAAGGTCAAAATAGCCCCGAAGCGCGCATACCCCTATTTCGATGATTTTTCGTGTGCTATAGTAAACCATTTTTTGGGTGATCGAGATCTTGACGTCAAAACTGCCAAAATTATTTGTGGACGTCTGTGAAGACCTTGGCAATGCATCCTGTTGGCCCTCACGGCCATTTCGATCCATTTTCAAGGTCAAAATAGCCCCGAAGCGTGCATACCCCTATTTCGACAATTTTTCGTGTGCTATAGTAAACCATTTTTTGAGTGATCGGGATCCCGATGTCAAAACTGCCAAAATTATTTGTGGACGTCCGTGAAGACCTTGGCTATGCATCTTCTTGGCCCTCATGGCCATTCCGATCCATTTTCAAGGTCAAAATAGCCCCGAAGCGCGCATACCCATATTTCGACGATTTTTCATGTGCTATAGTAAACCAATTTTTGGGTGATCGGGATCCCGAGGTCAAAACTGCCAAAATTATTTGTGGACGTCTGTGAAGACATTGGCTATGCATCCTGTTGGCCCTCACAGCCATTCCGATCCATTTTCAAGGTTAAAATAGCCCCGAAGCGCGCATACCCCTATTGCGACGATTTTCCGTGTGCTATAGTAAACTATATTTTGGGTGATCGGGATCCCGATGTCAAAACTGCCAAAATTATTTGTGGACGTCCGTGAAGACCTTGGCTATGCATCCGATTGGCCCTCACGGACATTCCGATCCATTTTCAAGGTCAAAATAGCCCCGAAGCGCGCATACCCCTATTTCGACGATTTTTTGTGTGCTATAGTAAACCATTTTTTGGGTGATCGGGATCCCGACATCAAAACTGCCAAAATTATTTGTGGACGTCCGTGAACACCTTGGCTATGCATCTTCTTGGCCCTCACGGCCATTCCAATCTATTTTCAAGGTCAAAATAGCCCCGAAGCGCGCATACTCCTATTTCGACGATTTTTCGTGTGCTATAGTAAACCATTTTTTGGGTGATCGGGATCCCGAAGTCAAAACTGCCAAAATTATTTGTGGACGTCCATGAAGACCTTGGCTATGCATCCGGTTGGCCCTCACGGCCCTTCCGATCCATTTTCAAGGTCAAAATAGCCCCAAAACGCGCATACCCCTATTTCGATGATTTTTTGTGTGCTATTGTAAACCATTTTTTGGGTGATCGGGATCCCAACGTCAAAACTGCAAAAATTATTTGTGGACGTCCGTGAAGACCTTTTCTATGCATCCGGTTGTCCTCACGGCCATTATGATCCATTTTGAAGGTCAAAATAGCCCCAAAGCGCGCATATCCCTATTTCGACAATTTTTCGTGTGCTATAGTAAACCATTTTTTGGGTGATCGGGATCTCGACGTCAAAACTGCCAAAAGTATTTGTGGACGTCCGTGAAGACCTTTCTTGTCCCTCATGGCCATTCCAATCTATTTTCAAGGTCAAAATAGCCCCGAAGCGCGCATACCCCTATTTCGATTATTTTTCATGTGCTATAGTAAACTATATTTTTGGTGATCGGGATCCCGACGTCAAAACAACCAAAATTATTTGTGGACGTCAGTGAAGACCTTGGCTATGCATCCGGTTGGCCCTCATGGCCATTCCGATCCATTTTCAAGGTCAAAATAGCCCCGAAGCGCGCATACCCCTATTTCGACGATTTTTCGTGTGCTATAGTAAACCATTTTTGGGGTGATCGGGATCCCAAAGTCAAAACTGCCAAAATTATTTGTGGACGTCCGTGAAGACCTTATCTATGCATCCGGTTGGCCCTCACGGCCATTCCGATCCATTTTCAAGGTCAAAATAGCCCCGAAGCGCGCATACCCCTATTTCGACGATTTTTTGTGTGCTATAGTAAACCATTTTTTGGGTGATCGGGATCCCGACGTCAAAACTGCCAAAATTATTTTTGGACGTCCGTGAAGACCTTGGCTATGCATCCGTTTGTCCTCACGGCCATTACGATCCATTTTGAAGGTCAAAATAGCCCCGAAGCGCGCATATCCCTATTTCGACAATTTTTCGTGATCTATAGTAAACCATTTTTTGGGTGATCGGGATCCCGACGTCAAAACTGCCAAAATTATTTGTGGACGTCCGTGAAGACCTTGGCTATGCATCTTCTTGGCCCTCACGGCCATTCCGATCCATTTTAAAGGTCAAAATAGCTCCGAAGCGCGCATACCCCTATTTTGACAATTTTTTGTGTGCTATAGTAAACCATTTTTTGGGTGATCGGGATCCCGACGTCAAAACTGCCAAAATTATTTGTGGACGTCCGTGAAGACCTTGTCTATGCATCCGGTGGCCCTCACGTCCATTCCGATCCATTTTGAAGGTCAAAATAGCCCCGAAGCGTGCATACCCCTATTTCGACAATTTTTCGTGTGCTATAGTAAACCATTTTTTGGGTGATCAGAATCCCGACGTCAAAACTGCCAAAATTATTTGTGGACGTCCGTGAAGATCTTGGCTATGCATCTTCTTGGACCTCACAGCCATTCCGATCTATTTTCAAGGTCAAAATAGCCCCGAAGTGCGCATACCTCTATTTCAACGATTTTTTGTGTGCTATAGTAAACCATTTTTTAGGTAATCGGGATCTCGACGTCAAAACTGCCAAAATTATTTGTGGACGTCCGTGAAGACCTTGTCTATGCATCCGGTTGGACCTCACGGCCATTACGATCCATTTTCAAGGTCAAAATAGCCGCGAAGCGCGCATACCCCTATTTTGATTATTTTTCGTGTATAGTAAACTATTTTTTGGGTGATCGGGATCCCGACGTCAAAACTGCCAAAATTATTTGTGGACGTCAGTGAAGACCTTGGCTATGCATCCGGTTGGCCCTCACGGACATTCCGATCCATTTTCAAGGTCAAAATAGCCCCGAAGCGCGCATACCCCTATTTCGACGATTTTTCGTGTGCTATAGTAAACCATTTTTTGGGTGATCGGGATCCCGACTTCAAAACTGCCAAAATTATTTGTGGACGTCCGTGAAGATCTTGGCTATGCATCCGGTTGGCC
Source organism: Solanum sitiens (assembly GCA_016801875.1). Classification (NCBI taxonomy): domain Eukaryota; kingdom Viridiplantae; phylum Streptophyta; class Magnoliopsida; order Solanales; family Solanaceae; genus Solanum; species Solanum sitiens. Next base: position 595,919 of record JABWTJ010000583.1, read on the forward strand.
CTCACGGCCATTCCAATCCATTTTAAAGGTTAAAATAGCCCCAAAGCGCGCATACCATTATTTCGATGATTTTTCGTGTGCTATAGTAAACCATTTTTTGGGTGATCGGGATCCCGACGTCAAAACTGCCAAAATTATTTGTGGACGTCCGTGAAGACCTTGTCTATGCATACGGTTGGCCCTCACGGCCATTACAATCCATTTTAAAGGTTAAAATAGCCCCGAAGCGCGCATACCCCTATTTCGATGATTTTTCGTGTGCTATAGCAAACCATTTTTTGGGTGATCGGGATCCCGACGTCAAAACTGCCAAAATTATTTGTGGACGTCCGTGAAGACCTTGGCTATGCATCCGGTTGGCCCTCACGGCCATTCCGATCCATTTTCAAGGTCAAAATAGCCCCGAAGCGCATACCCCTATTTCGACGATTTTTTGTGCACTATAGTAAACCATTTTTTGGGTGATCGGGATCCCGACGTCAAAACTGCCAAAATTATTTGTGGACATCCGTGAAGACCTTGGCTATGCATCCGGTTGTCCTCAAAGCCATTACGATCCATTTTGAAGGTCAAAATAGCCCCGAAGCGCGCTTATCCCTATTTCGACAATTTTTCGTGATCTATAGTAAACCATTTTTGGGGTGATCGGAATCCCGAAGTCAAAACTGCCAAAATTATTTGTGGACGTCTGTGAAGACCTTGGATTTGCATCTTCTTGGCCCTCACGGCCATTCCAATCTATTTTCAAGGTCAAAATAGCCCCGAAGCGCGCATACCCCTATTTCGACGATTTTTCGTGTGCTATAGTAAACCATTTTCTAGGTGATCGGGATCTCGACGTCAAAACTGCCAAAATTATTTGTGGACGTCCGTGAAGACCTTGGCTATGCATCTTCTTGGCTCTCACGGCCATTCCAATCTATTTTGAATGTCAAAATAGCCCCGAAGCGCGCATACCCCTATTTCGACGATTTTTCGTGTGCTATAGTAAACCATTTTTTAGGTGATCGGGATCTCAACGTCAAAACTGCCAAATTTATTTTTGGACGTCCGTGAAGACCTTGTCTATGCATCTGGTTGGCCCTCATGGCCATTCCGATCAATTTTCAAGGTCAAAATAGCCGCGAAGCGCGCATACCCCTATTTCGATTATTTTTCGTGTGCTATAGTAAACTATTTTTTGGGTGATCGGGATCCCGACATCAAAACTGCCAAAATTATTTGTGGACGTCAGTGAAGACCTTGGCTATGCATCAGAAAGGCCCTCACGGCCATTCCGATCCATTTTCAAGGTCAAAATAGCCGCGAAGCGCGCATACCCCTATTTCGATTATTTTTTGTGTGCTATACTAAACTATTTTTTGGGTGATCGGGATCCCGATGTCAAAACTGCCAAAATTATTTGTGGACGTCAGTGAGGACCTTGGCTATGCATCCGGTTGGCCATCACGGCCATTCCGATCCATTTTCAAGGTCAAAATAGCCCCGAAGCGTGCATACCCCTATTTCGACGATTTTTCGTGTGCTATAGTAAACCATTTTTTGGGTGATCGGGATCCCGACGTCAAAACTGCCAAAATTATTTGTAGACGTCCGTGAAGACCTTGGTTATGCATCTTCTTGGCCCTCACGGCCATTCCAATCTATTTTCAAGGTCAAAATAGCCCCGAAGCGCGCATACCCCTACTTCGACGATTTTTCGTGTGCTATAGTAAACCATTTTTTAGGTAATCGGGATCTCGACGTCAAAACTGCCAAAATTATTTGTGGACGTCCGTGAAGACCTTGTCTATGCATCCGGTTGGACCTCACGGCCATTCCGATCCATTTTCAAGGTCAAAATAGCCGCGAAGCGCGCATACCCCTATTTTGATTATTTTTCGTGTATAGTAAACTATTTTTTGGGTGATCGGGATCCCGACGTCAAAACTGCCAAAATTATTTGTGGACGTCAGTGAAGACCTTGGCTATGCATCCGGTTGGCCCTCACAGACATTCCGATCCATTTTCAAGGTCAAAATAGCCCCGAAGCGCGCATACCCCTATTTCGACGATTTTTCGTGTGCTATAGTAAACCATTTTTTGGGTGATCGGGATCCCGACTTCAAAACTGCCAAAATTATTTGTGGACGTCCGTGAAGATCTTGGCTATGCATCCGGTTGGCCCTCACGGCCATTCCAATCCATTTTAAAGGTTAAAATAGCCCCGAAGCGCGCATACCATTATTTTGATGATTTTTCGTGTGCTATAGTAAACCATTTTTTGGGTGATCGGGATCCCGACGTCAAAACTGCCAAAATTATTTGTGGACGTCCGTGAAGACCTTGTCTATGCATATGGTTGGACCTCACGGCCATTACAATCCATTTTAAAGGTTAAAATAGCCCCGAAGCGCGCATACCCTATTTCGATGATTTTTCGTGTGCTATAGTAAACCATTTTTTGGGTGATCGGGATCCCGACGTCAAAACTGCCAAAATTATTTGTGGACGTCCGTGAAGACCTTGGCTATGCATCCGGTTGGCCCTCACGGCCATTCCGATCCATTTTCAAGGTCAAAATAGCCCCGAAGCGCGCATACCCCTATTTCGACGATTTTTTGTGCGCTATAGTAAACCATTTTTTGGGTGATCGGGATCCCGATGTCAAAACTGCCAAAATTATTTGTGGACATCCGTGAAGACCTTGGCTATGCATCCGGTTGTCCTCAAAGCCATTACAATCCATTTTGAAGGTCAAAATAGCCCCGAAGCGCGCTTATCCCTATTTCGACAATTTTTCGTGATCTATAGTAAACCATTTTTTGGGTGATCGGAATCCCGAAGTCAAAACTGCCAAAATTATTTGTGGACGTCTGTGAAGACCTTGGATATGCATCTTCTTGGCCCTCACGGCCAATCCAATCTATTTTCAAGGTCAAAATAGCCCCGAAGCGCGCATACCCCTATTTCGACGATTTTTCGTGTGCTATAGTAAACCATTTTTTAGGTGATCGGGATCTCGACGTCAAAACTGCCAAAATTATTTGTGGACGTCCGTGAAGACCTTGGCTATGCATCTTCTTGGCTCTCACGGCCATTCCAATCTATTTTGAATGTCAAAATAGCCCCGAAGCGCGCATACCCCTATTTCGACGATTTTTCGTGTGCTATAGTAAACCATTTTTTAGGTGATCGGGATCTCAACGTCAAAACTGCCAAATTTATTTTTGGACGTCCGTGAAGACCTTGTCTATGCATCTGGTTGGCCCTCATGGCCATTCCGATCAATTTTCAAGGTCAAAATAGCCGCGAAGCGCGCATACCCCTATTTCGATTATTTTTCGTGTGCTATAGTAAACTATTTTTTGGGTGATCGGGATCCCGACATCAAAACTGCCAAAATTATTTGTGGACGTCAGTGAAGACCTTGGCTATGCATCAGAAAGGCCCTCACGGCCATTCCGATCCATTTTCAAGGTCAAAATAGCCCCGAAGCGCGCATACCCCTATTTTGACGATTTTTCGTGTCCTATAGTAAACCATTTTTTGGGTGATCGGGATCCAGACGTCAAAACTGCCAAAATTATTTGTGGACGTCCGTGAAGACCTTGGCTATGCATCCGGTTGGCCCTCACGGCCATTCCAATCCATTTTAAAAGTCAAAATAGCCCCGAAGCGCGCATACCCCTATTTTGACAATTTTTTGTGTGCTATAGTAAACCATTTTTTGGGTGATCGGGATCCCGAAGTCAAAACTGCCAAAATTATTTGTGGACGTCCGTGAAGACCTTGTCTATGCATCTGGTTGGCCCTCACGACCATTCCGATCAATTTTAAAGGTCAAAATAACCCCGAAGCGCGCATACCCCTATTTCGACAATTTTTTGTGTGCTATAGTAAACCATTTTTTGGGTGATCGGGATCCCGACGTCAAAACTGCCAAATTATTTGTGGACGTCCGTGAAGACCTTGGCTATGCATCTTCTTGGACCTCACGGCCATTCCGATCTATTTTCAAGGTCAAAATAGCCCCGAAGTGCGCATACCCCTATTTCGACGATTTTTCGTGTGCTATAGTAAACCATTTTTTGGGTGATCGGGATCACGACGTCAAAACTGCCAAAATTATTTGTGGACGTCAGTGAAGACCTTGGCTATGCATCTGGTTGGCCCTCACGGCCATTCCAATCCATTTTCAAGGTCAAAATAGCCCCGAAGCGCGCATACCCCTATTTTGACGATTTTTTGTGTGCTATAGTAAACCATATTTTAGGTGATCGGGATCCCGACGTCAAAACTGCCAAAATTATTTGTAGACGTCCGTGATGACCTTGTCTATGCATCTGGTTGACCCTCACGGCCATTCCGATCCATTTTCAAGGTCAAAATAGCCCCGAAGCGCGCATACCCCTATTTCGACAATTTTTCGTGTGCTATAGTAAACCATTTTTTAGGTGATCGGGATCTTGACGTCAAAACTGCCAAATTTATTTTCGGACGTCCGTGAAGACCTTGTCTATGCATCCGGTTGGCCCTGATGGCCATTCCGATCTATTTTAAAGGTCAAAATAGCCGCGAAGCGCGCATACCCCTATTTCGATTATTTTTCGTGTGCTATAGTAAACTATTTTTTGGGTGATCGGGATCCCGACGTCAAAACTGCCAAATTTATTTGTGGACGTTAGTAAAGACCTTGGCTATGCATCAGAAAGACCCTCACGGCCATTCCGATCCATTTTCAAGGTCAAAATAGCCCCGAAGCGCGCATACCCCTATTTTGACGATTTTTCGTGTGCTATAGTAAACCATTTTTTGGGTGATCGGGATCCAGACGTCAAAACTGCCAAATTTCTTTATGGACGTCCGTGAAGACCTTGGCTATGCATCCGGTTGGCCCTCACGGCCATTCCGATCCATTTTAAAAGTCAAAATAGCCCCGAAGCGCGCATACCCCTATTTTGACAATTTTTTATGTGCTATAGTAAACCATTTTTTGGGTGATCGGGATCCCGACGTCAAAACTGCCAAAATTATTTGTGGACGTCCGTGAAGACCTTGTCTATGCATCTGGTTAGCCCTCACGGCCATTCCGATCAATTTTAAAGGTCAAAATAACCCCGAACCGCGCATACCCCTATTTCGACAATTTTTTGTGTGCTATAGTAAACCATTTTTTGGGTGATCGGGATCCCGACGTCAAAACTGCCAAATTATTTGTGGACGTCCGTGAAGACCTAGGCTATGCATCTTCTTGGACCTCACGGCCATTCCGATCTATTTTCAAGGTCAAAATAGCCCCGAAGTGCGCATACCCCTATTTCGACGATTTTTCGTGTGCTATAGTAAACCATTTTTTAGGTGATCGGGATCTCGACGTCAAAACTGCCAAAATTATTTATGGACGTCCGTGAAGACCTTGTCTATGCATCCGGTTGGCCATCACGGCCATTACAATCTATTTTCAAGGTCAAAATAGCCGCGAAGCGCACATACCCCTATTTCGATTATTTTTTGTGTGCTATAGTAAACCATTTTTTGGGTGATCGGGATCCCAACGTCAAAACTGCCAAAATTATTTGTGGACGTCAGTGAAGAACTTGGATATGCATACGGTTGGCCCTCACGGCCATTCCAATCTATTTTCAAGGTCAAAATAGCCCCGAAGCGCGCATACCCCTATTTCGACGATTGTTTGTGTGCTATAGTAAACCATTTTTTGGGTGATCGGGATCTCGACGTCAAAACTGCCAATATTATTTGTGGACGTCTGTGATGACCTTGTCTATGCATCTGGTTGGCCCTCACAGCCATTCCGATCCATTTTCAAGGTCAAAATAGCCCCGAAGCGCGCATACCCCTATTTCGACAATTTTTCATGTGCTATAGTAAACCATTTTTTAGGTGATCGGGATCTCGACGTCAAAACTGCCAAATTTATTTTCGGACGTCCGTGAAGACCTTGTCTATGCATCCGGTTGGCCCTCACGGCCATTCCGATCCATTTTCAAGGTCAAAATAGCCGCGAAGCGCGCATACCCCTATTTCGATTATTTTTCGTGTGCTATAGTAAACTATTTTTTGGGTGATCGGGATCCAGACGTCAAAACTGCCAAAATTATTTGTGGACGTCAGTGAAGACCTTGGCTATGCATCAGAAAGGCCCTCACGGCCATTCCGATCCATTTTCAAGGTCAAAATAGCCCCGAAGCGCGCATACCCCTATTTTGACGATTTTTCGTGTGCTATAGTAAACCATTTTTTGGGTGAGCGGGATCCAGACGTCAAAACTGCCAAAATTATTTGTGGACGTCCGTGAAGACCTTGGCTATGCATCCGATTGGCCCTCACGGCCATTCCGATCCATTTTAAAAGTCAAAATAGCCCCGAAGCGCGCATACCCCTATTTTGACAATTTTTTGTGTGCTATAGTAAACCATTTTTTGGGTGATCGGGATCCCGACGTCAAGAATGCCAAAATTATTTGTGGACGTCCGTGAAGACCTTGTCTATGCATCTGGTTGGCCCTCACGGCCATTCCGATCAATTTTCAAGGTCAAAATAACCCCGAAGCGCGCATACCCCTATTTCGACAATTTTTTGTGTGCTATAGTAAACCATTTTTTGGGTGATCGGGATCCCGACGTCAAAACTGCCAAATTATTTGTGGACGTCCGTGAAGACATTGGCTATGCATCTTCTTGGACCTCACGGTCATTACGATCTATTTTCAAGGTCAAAATAGCCCCGAAGTGCGCATACCCCTATTTCGATGATTTTTCATGTGCTACAGTGAACCATTTTTTAGGTGATCGGGATCTCGACGTCAAAACTGCCAAAATTATTTATGGACGTCCGTGAAGACCTTGTCTATGCATCCAGTTGGCCCTCACGGCCATTCCGATCTATTTTCAAGGTCAAAATAGCCGCGAAGCGCACATACCCCTATTTCGATTATTTTTCGTGTGCTATAGTAAACTTGGGTGATTGGGATCCCGACGTCAAAACTGCCAAAATTATTTGTGGACGTCAGTGAAGACCTTGGCTATGCATCCGGTTGGCCCTCACGGCAATTCCAATCCATTTTCAAAGTCAAAATAGCCCCGAAGCGCGCATACCCCTATTTCGACGATTTTTTGTGTGCTATAGTAAACCATTTTTTGGGTGATCGGGATCCCGACGTCAAAACTGCGAAAATTATTTGTGGACATCCGTGATGACCTTGTCTATGCATCTGGTTGGCCCTCACGGCCATTCCGATCCATTTTCAAGGTCAAAATAGCCCCGAAGCGCGCATACCCCTATTTCGACAATTTTTCGTGTGCTATAGTAAACCATTTTTTGGGTGATCGGGATCCCGACGTCAAAACTGCCAAAATTATTTGTGGACGTCAGTGAAGACCTTGGCTATGCATATTCTTGGCCCTCACGGCCATTCCGATCTATTTTCAAGGTCAAAATAGGCCCGAAGTGCGCATACCCCTATTTCGACGATTTTTTGTGTGCTATAGTAAACCATTTTTTAGGTGATCCGGATCTCGACGTCAAAACTGACAAAATTATTTGTGGATGTCCGTGAAGACCTTGTCTATGCATCCGGTTGGCCCTCACGGCCATTCCGATCCTTTTTCAAGGTCAAAATAGCCGCGAAGCGCACATACCCCTATTTCGATTATTTTTCGTGTGCTATAGTAAACCATTTTTTGGGTGATCGGGATCCCGATGTGAAAACTGCCAAAATTATTTGTAGACGTCAATGAAGACCTTGGCTATGCATCCGGTTGGACCTCACGGCCATTCCGATCCATTTCCAAGGTCAAAATAGCCCCGAAGCGCGCATACCCCTATTTCGATGATTTTTCGTGTGCTATAGAAACCATTTTTTGGGTGATCGGGATCCCGACGTCAAAACTGCCAAAATTATTTGTGGACGTCCGTGAAGAGCTTGGCTATGCATCCGGTTGGCCCTCACGGCCATTCCAATCCATTTTAAAGGTTAAAATAGCCCCGAAGCGCGCATACCATTATTTCGATGATTTTTCGTGTGCTATAGTAAACTATTTTTTGGGTGATCGGGATCCCGATGTCAAAACTGCCAAAATTATTTGTGGACGTCCGTGAAGACCTTGTCTATGCATACGGTTGGCCCTCACGGCCATTACAATCCATTTTAAAGGTTAAAATAGCCCCGAAGCGCGCATACCCCTATTTCGATGATATTTCGTGTGCTATAGTAAACCATTTTTTGGGTGATCGAGATCTCGACGTCAAAACTGCCAAAATTATTTGTGGACGTCCGTGAAGACCTTGGATATGCATCCGGTTGGCCCTCACGGCCATTCCAATCCATTTTCAAGGTCAAAATATCCCCGAAGCGCGCATACCCCTATTTGAACGATTTTTCGTGTGCTATAAGTAAACCATTTTTTGGGTAATCGGGATCTCGACGTCAAAACTGCCAAAATTATTTGTGGACGTCCGTGAATACCTTGGATTTGCATCCGGTTGGCCCTCACGGCCATTCCGATCTATTTTCAAGGTAAAAATAGCCCCGAAGCGCGCATACCCCTATTTCGACGATTTTTCATGTGCTATAGTAAACTATTTTTTGGGTGATCGGGATCCCGACATAAAAACTGCCAAAATTATTTGTGGACGTCAGTGAAGAACTTATCTATGCATTCGGTTGTCCCTCATGGCCATTCCGATCCATTTTCAAGGTCAAAATAGCCCCGAAGTGCGCATACCCCTATTTCGATGATTTTTCGTGTGCTATAGTAAACCATTTTTTGGGTGATCGGGATCTCGACGTCAAAACTGCCAAAATTATTTGTGGACGTCCGTGAAGACCTTGGCTATGCATCCGGTTGGCCCTCACATCCATTCCAATCCATTTTCAAGGTCAAAATAGCCCCGAATCGCGCATACCCCTATTTCAACGATTTTTCGTGTGCTATAAGTAAACTATTTTTTGGGTAATCGGGATCTCGACGTCAAAACTGCCAAAATTATTTGTGGACGTCCGTGAATACCTTGGATTTGCATCCGGTTGGCCCTCACGGCCATTCCGATCTATTTTCAAGGTAAAAATAGCCCCGAAGCGCGCATACCCCTATTTCGACGATTTTTCGTGTGCTATAGTAAACTATTTTTTGGGTGATCGGGATCCCGACATAAAAACTGCCAAAATTATTTGTGGACGTCCGTGAAGAACTTAGCTATGCATATTCTTGGCCCTCACGGCCATTCCAATCTATTTTCAAGGTCAAAATAGCCCCGAAGTGCGTATACCCCTATTTCGACAATTTTTTGTGTGCTATAGTAAACCATTTTTTAGGTGATCGGGATCTCGACGTCAAAACTGCCAAAATTATTTGTGGATGTCCGTGAAGACCTTGTCTATGCATCCGGTTGGCCCTCACGGCCATTCCGATCCATTTTCAAGGTCAAAATAGCCGCGAAGTGCACATACCCCTATTTCGTTTATTTTTCGTGTGCTATAGTAAACCATTTTTTGGGTGATCGGGATCTCGATGTCAAAACTGCCAAAATTATTTGTGGACGTCAGTGAAGACCTTGGTATGCATCCGGTTGGCCCTCACGGCCATTCCGATCCATTTTCAAGGTCAAAATAGCCCCGAAGCGCGCATACCCCTATTTCGACGATTTTTCGTGTGCTATAGTAAACCATTTTTTGGGTGATCGGGATCCCGACGTCAAAACTGCCAAAATTATTTGTGGACATCCGTGAAGAGCTTGTCTATGCATCCGGTTGGCCCTCACGGCCATTCCAATCCATTTTAAAGGTTAAAATAGCCCCAAAGCGCGCATACCATTTTTTCGATGATTTTTCGTGTGCTATAGTAAACCATTTTTTGTGTAATCGGGATCCCGACGTCAAAACTGCCAAAATTATTTGTGGACGTCCGTGAAGACCTTGTCTATGCATCCGGTTGGCCCTCACATCCATTCCAATCCATTTTCAAGGTCAAAATAGCCCCGAAGCGCGCATACCCCGATTTTGATGATTTTCCGTGTGCTATAGTAAACCATTTTTTGGGTGATCGAGATCTCGACGTCAAAACTGCCAAAATTATTTGTGGACGTCCGTTAAGACCTTGGCTATGCATATTATTAGCCCTCACGGCCATTCCAATCTATTTTCAAGGTCAAAATAGCCCCGAAGTGCGCATACCCCTATTTCGACGATTTTTCGTGTGCTACAGTAAACCATTTTTTAGGTGATCGGGATCTCGACGTCAAAACTGCCAAATTTATTTGTGGACGTCCGTGAAGACCTTGGATATGCATCCGGTTGGCCCTCACGGCCATTCCGATCCATTTTCAAGGTCAAAATAGCCCTGAAGCGCGCATACCCCTATTTCAATGATTTTTCGTGTGCTATAGTAAACCATTTTTTGGGTAATCAGGATCCCGACGTCAAAACTGCCAAAATTATTTGTGGACGTCCGTGAAGACCTTGGATTTGCATCCGGTTGTCCCTCACGGCCATTCCGATCTATTTTCAAGGTAAAAATAGCCCCGAAGCACGCACACCCCTATTTCGACGATTTTTTGTGTGCTATAGTAAACCATTTTTTGGGTGATCGGGATCCCGACATAAAAACTGCCAAAATTATTTGTGGACGTCCGTGAAGAGCTTGTCTATGCATCCGGTTGTCCCTCACGGCCATTCCAATCCATTTTAAAGATTAAAATAGCCCCGAAGCGCGCATACCATTTTTTCGATGATTTTTCGTGTGCTATAGTAAACCATTTTTTGTGTGATCGGGATCCCGACGTCAAAACTGCCAAAATTATTTATGGACGTCCGTGAATACCTTGGCTATGCATCCGGTTGGCCCTCACATCCATTCCAATCCATTTTCAAGGTAAAAATAGCCCCGAAGCGCGCATACCCCTATTTCGATGATTTTTTGTTTGCTATAGTAAACCATTTTTTGGGTGATCGGAATCCCGATGTCAAAACTGCCAAAATTATTTGTGGACGTCCGTGAAGACCTTGGCTATGCATATTCTTAGCCCTCACGGCCATTCCAATCTATTTTCAAGGTCAAAATAGCCCCGAAGTGCGCATACCCCTATTTCGACGATTTTTCGTGTGCTATAGTAAACCATTTTTTAGGTGATCGGGATCTCGACGTCAAAATTGCCAAAATTATTTGTGGATGTCCGTGAAGACCTTGTCTATGCATCCGGTTGGCCCTCATGGCCATTCCGATCCATTTTCAAGGTCAAAATAACCGCGAAGTGCACATACCCCTATTTCGATTATTTTTCGTGTGCTATAGTAAACCATTTTTTGGGTGATCGGGATCCCGATGTCAAAACTGCCAAAATTATTTGTGGACGTTAGTGAAGACCTTGTATATGTATCCGGTTGGCCCTCACGGCCATTCCGATCCATTTTCAAGGTCAAAATAGCCCCGAAGCGCGCATACACCTATTTCGACGATTGTTCGTGTGCTATAGTAAACCATTTTTTGGGTGATCGGGATCCCGATGTCAAAACTGCCAAAATTATTTATGGACGTCCGTGAAGAGCTTGGATATGCATCCGGTTGGCCCTCACGGCCATTCCAATCCATTTTAAAGGTTAAAATAGCCCCGAAGCGCGCATACCATTTTTTGGATGTTTTTTCGTGTGCTATAGTAAACCATTTTTTGTGTGATCGGGATCCCGACGTCAAAACTGCCAAAATTATTTGTGGACGTCCGTGAAGACCTTGTCTATGCATCCGGTTGGCCCTCACATCCATTCCAATCCATTTTCAAGGTCAAAATAGCCCCGAAGCGCGCATACCCCTATTTCAACGATTTTTCGTGTGCAATAGTAAACCATTTTTTGGGTGATCGAGATCTCGACGTCAAAACTGCCAAAATTATTTGTGGACGTCCGTGAAGACCTTGGATATGCATCCGGTTGGTCCTCACGGCCATTCCGATCCATTTTCAAGGTCAAAATAGCCCTGAAGCGCGCATACCCCTATTTCAACGATTTTTCGTGTGCTATAGTAAACCATTTTTTGGGTAATTAGGATCCCAACGTCAAAACTGCTAAAATTATTTGTGGACGTCCGTGAATACCTTGGCTTTGTATCCAGTTGTCCCTCACGGCCATTCCGATCTATTTTCAAGGTAAAAATAGCCCCGAAGCACGCACACCCCTATTTCGACGATTTTTCGTGTGCTATAGTAAACCATTTTTTGGGTGATCGGGATCCCGACATAAAAACTGCCAAAATTATTTGTGGACGTCCGTTAAGAACTTGTCTATGCATCCGATTGTCCCTCACGGCCATTCCAATCCATTTTCAAGGTCAAAATAGCCCCGAAGTGCGCATACCCCTATTTCGATGATTTTTCGTGTGCTATAGTAAACCATTTTTTAGGTGATCGGGATCTCGACGTCAAAACTGCCAAAATTATTTGTGGACGTCCGTGAAGACCTTGGCTATGCATCCGGTTGGCCCTCACATCCATTCCAATCCATTTTCAAGGTCAAAATAGCCCCAAAGCGCGCATACCCCTATTTCGATGATTTTTTAATTGCTATAGTAAACCATTTTTTGGGTGATCGGGATCCCGACGTCAAAACTGCCAAAATTATTTGTGGACGTGTGTGAAGACCTTGGATATGCATCATGTTGGTCCTCACGGCAATTCCGATCCATTTTCAAGGTCAAAACAGCCCCGAAGCGTGCATACCCCTATTTGGACAATTTTTCGTGTGCTATAGTAAACCATTTTTTGGGTGATCGGGATCCCGATGTCAAAACTGCCAAAATTATTTGTGGACGTCCGTGAAGACCTTGGCTATGCATCTTCTTGGCCCTCACGGCCATTCCGATCTATTTTCAAGGTCAAAATAGCCCCGAAGTGCGCATACCCCTATTTCGATGACTTTTCGTGTGCTATAGTAAACCATTTTTAAGGTGATCGGGATCTCGACGTCAAAACTGCCAAAATTATTTGTGGACGTCAGTGAAGACCTTGGCTATGCATCCGGTTGGCCCTCACGGCCATTCCGATCCATTTTCAAGGTCAAAATAGCCCCGAAGCGCGAATACCCCTTTTTCGACGATTTTTCGTGTGCTATAGTAAACTTTTTTTTGGGTGATCGGGATCCTGACGTCAAAACTGCCAAAATTATTTGTGGACGTCCGTGAAGAGCTTGGCTATGCATCCGGTTGGCCCTCACGGCCTTTCCAATCCATTTTAAAGGTTAAAATAGCCCCGAAGCGTGCATACTATTATTTCGATGATTTTTCGTGTGCTATAGTAAACCATTTTTTGGGTGATCGGGATCCCGACGTCAAAACTGCCAAAATTATTTGTGGACGTCCGTGAAGACCTTGTCTATGCATCCGGTTGGCCCTCACATCCATTCCAATCCATTTTCAAGGTCAAAATAGCCCCGAAGCGCGCATACCCCTATTTCGATGATTTTTCGTGTGCTATAGTAAACCATTTTTTGGGTGATCGAGATCTCGACGTCAAAACTGCCAAAATTATTTGTGGACGTCCGTGAAGACCTTGGCTATGCATCCGGTTGGCCCTCACGGCCATTCCAATCTATTTTCAAGGTCAAAATAGCCCCGAAGTGCGCATACCCCTATTTCGACGATTTTTCGTGTGCTATAGTAAACCATTTTTTAGGTGATCGGGATCTCGACGTCAAAACTGCCAAAATTATTTGTGGATGTCCGTGAAGACCTTGTCTATGCATCCGGTTGGCCCTCATGGCCATTCCGATCCGTTTTCAAGGTCAAAATAGCCGCGAAGTGCACATACCCCTATTTCGATTATTTTTCGTGTGCTATAGTAAACCATTTTTTGGGTGATCGGGATCCCGATGTCAAAACTGCCAAAATTATTTGTGGACGTCCGTGAAGACCTTGGATATGCATCCGGTTGGCCCTCACGGCCATTCCGATCCATTTTCAAGGTTAAAATAGCCCCGAAGCGCGCATACCCTATTTCGATGATTTTTCGTGTGCTATAGTAAACCATTTTTAAGGTGATCGGGATCTCGACGTCAAAACTGCCAAAATTATTTGTGGACGTCGTGAAGACCTTGGCTATGCATCCGGTTGGCCCTCACATCCATTCCAATCCATTTTCAAGGTCAAAATAGCTCCGAAGCGCGCATACCCCTATTTCGACGATTTTTCGTGTGCTATAGTAAACAATTTTTTGGGTGATCGGGATCCAGACGTCAAAACTACCAAAATTATTTTTTGACGTCTGTGAAGACCTTGGCTATGCATCCGGTTGGCCCTCACGGACATTCCGATCCATTTTCAAGGTCAAAATAACCCCAAAGTGCGCATACCCCAATTTCGACGATTTTTCATGTGATATAGTTAACCATTTTTTGGGTGATCCGGATCCCGACGACAGAACTGCCAAAATTATTTGTGGACGTCCGTGAAGACCTTCTCTATGCATCCGGTTGTCCCTCACGGCCATTCTGATCTATTTTCAAGGTCAAAATAGCCCTGAAGCGCGCATACCCCTATTTCGACGATTTTTCGTATGCTATAGTAAACCATTTTTTGGGTGATCGGGATCCCGATGTCAAAACTGCCAAAATTATTTGTGGACGTTCGTGAAGACCTTGTCTATGCGTCCAGTTGTCCCTCAGGGCCATTCCGATCCATTTTCAAGGTCAAAATAGCCCCGAAGCACATACCCCTATTTCGACGATTTTTTGTTTGCTATAGTAAACCATTTTTTGGGTGATCGGGATCCCGACGTCAAAACTGCCAAAATTATTTGTGGACGTCTGTGAAGACCTTGGATATGCATCCTGTTGGTCCTCACGGCAATTCCGATCCATTTTCAAGGTCAAAAAAGCCCCGAAGCGCGCATACCCCTATTTCGACGATTTTTCGTGTGCTATAATAAACCATTTTTTGGGTGATCAGGATCCCGACGTCAAAACTGCCAAAATTATTTGTGGACGTTCGTGAAGAACTTTTCTATGCATCCGGTTGTCCCTCACGGCCATTTCGATCCATTTTCAAGGTCAAAATATACCCGAAGCGCGTATACCCCTATTTCGACGATTTTTCGTGTGCTATAGTAAACCATTTTTTGGGTGATCGGGATCCCGACGTCAAAATTGCCAAATTTATATGTGGGCGTCCGTGAAGACCTTGTCTATGCATCCGGTTGGCCCTCACGTCCATTCTGATCCATTTTCAAGGTCAAAATAGCCCCGAAGCGCGGATACCCCTATTTCGACTATTTTTTGTGTGCTATAGTAAACAATTTTTTGGGTGATCGAGATCCGGATGTCAAAACTGCCAACATTATTTGTGTACGTCCGTGAATACCTTGGCTTTGCATCCAATTGGACCTCACGGCCATTCCAATCTATTTTCAAGGTCAAAATAGCCCCGAAGCGCATACCCCTATTTCGACGATTTTTCATGTGCTATAGTAAACCATTTTTTTGGGTGATCGGGATGCCGACGTCAAACTGCCAAAATTATTTGTGGACGTCCGTGAAGAACTTTTCTATGCATCAGATTGTCCCTCACGGCCATTCCGATCTATTTTCAAGGTCAAAATAGCCCCGAAGCGCGCATACCCCTATTTCAACGATTTTTTGTGTGCTATAGTAAACCATTTTTGGGTGATCGGGATCCCAACGTAAAAATTGCCAAAATTATTTATGAACGTCCGTGAAGAACTTGTCTATGCATACGGTTGTCCCTCACGGCCATTCCGGTCCATTTTCAAGGTCAAAATAGCCCCGAAGCGCGCATACCCCTAATTCAACGATTTTTCATGTGCTATAGCAAACCATTTTTTTGGTGATCGGGATCCCGACGTCAAAACTGCCAAAATTATTTGTGGACGTCTGTGAAGACCTTAGCTATGCATCCTGTTGGCCCTCACGGCCATTCCAATCCGATTTCAAGGTCAAAATAGCCCCGAAGCGCGCATACCCCTATTTCGACGATTTTTCGTGTGCTATAGTAAACCATTTTTTGGGTGATTAGGATCCCGACGTCAAAACTGCCAAAATTATTTGTGGACGTCCGTGAAGAACTTGTATATGCATCCGGTTGTCCCTCACGGCCATTCCGATCCATTTTCAAGGTCAAAATAGCCCCGAAGCGCGCATACCCCTATTTCGACGATTTTTCGTGTGCTATAGTAAACCATATTTTGGGTGATCGGGATTTCGACGTCAAAACTGTCAAAATTATTTGTGGACGTCCGTGAAGACCTTGGATATGCATCCGGTTGTCCCTCACGGCCATTCCGATCCATTTTCAAGGTCAAAATAGCCTCGAAGCGTGCATACCCCTATTTTGATGATTTTTCGTGTGCTATAGTAAACCATTTTTTGGGTGATCGGGATCCGGATGTCAAAACTGCCAAAATTATTTGTGGACGTCCGTGAAAACCTTGTCTTTGCATCCGGTTGGCCCTCACGCTCAATACAATCCATTTTCAAGGTCAAAATAGCCTCGAAGCGCACATACCCCTATTTCGACGATTTTTCGTGTGCTAAAGTAAACCAATTTTAGGGTGATCGGGATCCGGACGTCAAAACTGCCAGAATTATTTGTGGACGTCCGTAAGACCTTGTCTATGCATCCGGTTGTCCTTACGGCCATTACGATCCATTTTGAAGGTCAAAATAGTCCCGAAGCGCGCATACCCCTATTTCGACGATTTTTCGTGTGCTATTGTAAACCATTTTTTGGGTGATCGGGATCCCGACGTCAAAACTGCCAAATTTATTTGTGGACATATGTGAAGACCTTGGCTATGCATCCGGTTGGACCTCACGGCCATTCCGATCCATTTTCAAGGTCAAAATAGCTACGAAGCGCGCATACCCCTATTTTGACGATTTTTCGTATGCTATATTAAACCATTTTTTGGGTGATCGGAATCCCGACGTCAAAACTACCAAAATTATTTGTGGACGCCCCTGAAGACCTTGTCTATGCATCCGATTGGCCCTCACGGCCATTCCGATCCATTTTCAAGGTCAAAATATCCCTGAAGCGCGCATACCCCTATTTCGACGATTTTTCGTGTGCTATAGTAAACCATTTTTTGGGTGATCAGGATCCCAACATAAAAACTGCCAAAATTATTTGTGGACATCCGTGAAGAACTTGGCTATGCATCCAGTTTGCCCTCACGGCCATTCCGATCCATTTTCAAGGTCAAAATAGCCCCGAAGCGCGCATACCTCTATTTCGATGATTTTTCGTGTGCTATAGCAAACCATTTTTTTGCTGATCGGGATCCCGACGTCAAAACTGGCAAAATTATTTGTGGACGTCTGTGAAGACTTTGGCTATGCATCCTGTTGTCCCTCACGGCCATTCCGATCCATTTTCAAGGTCAAAATAGCCCCGAAGCGCGCATACCCGTATTTCGACGATTTTTCATGTGCTATAGTAAACCATTTTTGGGTGATCAGGATCCCGACGTCAAAACTGCCAAAATTATTTGTGGACGTCCGTGAAGAACTTGTCTATGCATCCGGTTGTCCCTCACGGCCATTCCGATCCATTTTCAAGGTCAAAATAGCCCCGAAGCGCGCATACATCTATTTCGATGATTTTTCGTGTGCTATAGTAAACCATTTTTTGGGTGATCGGGATCCCGATGTCAAAACTGCCAAAATTATTTGTGGACGTCTGTGAAGACCTTGGCTATTCATCCAGTTGGCCCTCACGGCCATTCCAATTCATTTCCAAGGTCAAAATAGCCCCGAAGCGCGCATACCCCTATTTCGACGATTTTTCGTGTGCTATAGTAAACCATTTTTTGGGTGATCAGGATCCGGACGTCAAAACTGCCAAAATTATTTGTGGACGTCCGTGAAGACCTTGGCTATGAATCCGGTTGGGACTCACAGCCATTCCGATCCGTTTTCAAGGTCAAAATAGCCCCGAAGCGCGCATACCCCTATTTCGACGATTTTTCGTGTGCTATAGTAAACCATTTTTTGGGTGATCGGGATCCCGACGTCAAAACTGCCAAAATTATTTGTGGACGTCCGTGAAGACTTTGTCTATGCATCCGGTTGTCCCTCACGGACATTCCGATCCGTTTTCAAGGTCAAAATAACCCCAAAGTGCGCATACCCCAATTTCGACGATTTTTCATGTGATATAGTAAACCATTTTTTGGGTGATACGGATCCCGACGACAGAACTGCCAAAATTATTTGTGGACGTCCGTGAAGACCTTCTCTATGCATCCGGTTGTCCCTCACGGCCATTCTGATCTATTTTCAAGGTCAAAATAGCCCTGAAGCGCGCATACCCCTATTTCGACGATTTTTCGTATGCTATAGTAAACCATTTTTTGGGTGATCGGGATCCCGATGTCAAAACAGCCAAAATTATTTGTGGAAGTTCGTGAAGACCTTGTCTATGCGTCCGGTTGTCCCTCAGGGCCATTCCAATCCATTTTCAAGGTCAAAATAGCCCCGAAGCACATACCCCTATTTCGACGATTTTTTGTTTGCTATAGTAAACCATTTTTTGGGTGATCGGGATCCCGACGTCAAAACTGCCAAAATTATTTGTGGACGTCTGTGAAGACCTTGGATATGCATCCTGTTGGTCCTCACGGCAATTCCGATCCATTTTCAAGGTCAAAATAGCCCCGAAGCGCGCATACCCCTATTTCGATGATTTTTCGTGTGTTATAGTAAACCATTTTTTGGGTGATCAGGATCCCGACGTCAAAACTGCCAAAATTATTTGTGGATGTTCATGAAGAACTTTTCTATGCATCCGATTGTCCCTCACGGCCATTTCGATCCATTTTCAAGGTCAAAATATACCCGAAGCGCGTATACCCCTATTTCGACGATTTTTCGTGTGCTATAGTAAACCATTTTTTGGGTGATCGGGATCCCGACGTCAAAATTGCCAAATTTATATGTGGGCGTCCGTGAAGACCTTGTCTATGCATCCGGTTGGCCCTCACGTCCATTCTGATCCATTTTCAAGGTCAAAATAGCCCCGAAGCGCGGATACCCCTATTTCGACTATTTTTTGTGTGCTATAGTAAACCATTTTTTGGGTGATCGGGATCCCAACGTCAAAACTGCCAAAATTATTTGTGGACGTCCGTGAATACCTTGGCTATGCATCCAGTTGGTCCTCACATCCATTCCGATCCATTTTCTAGGTCAAAATAGCTCCGAAGCGCGCATACCCCTATTTCGACGATTTTTCCTGTGCTATAGTAAACCATTTTTTGGGTGATCAAGATCCCAACGTCAAAACTGCCAAAATTATTTGTGGACATCTGTGAAGACCTTGTCTATGCATCCGGTTGGCCCTCACAGCCATTACAATCCATTTTCAAGGTCAAAATAGCCCCGAAGCGCGCATACCCCTATGTCGACGATTTTTCGTGTGCTATAGTAAACCATTTTTTGGGTGATCGGGATTCGAATGTCAAAACTGCCAAAATTATTTGTGGACGTCCGTGAAGACCTTGTCTATGCATCCGGTTGTCCTCACGGCCATTACGATCCATTTTCAAGGTCTAAATAGCCCCGAAGCGCACATACCCCTATTTCGATGATTTTTCGTGTGCTATAGTAAACCATTTTTTGGGTGATCGGGATCCCGATGTCAAAACTGCCAAAACTATTTGTGGACGTCTGTGAAGACCTAGGATATGCATCCGTTTGGCCCTCACGGCCATTCCGATCCATTTTCAAGGTCAAAATAGCCCCGAAGAGCGCATACCCCTATTTTGATGATTTTTCGTGTGCTATAGTAAATCATTTTTTGGGTGATCGGGATCCCAACGTCAAAACTACCAAAATTATTTGTGGACATCCGTGAAGACCTTGTCTATGCATCCGGTTGGCCCTCACGGCCATTCCGATCCTTTTTCAAGGTCAAAATAGCCCCGAAGCGCGCATACCCCTATTTTGATGATTTTTCGTGTGCTATAGTAAACCATTTTTTGGGTGATCGGGATCACGACGTCAAAACTGCCAAATTTATTTGTGGACGTCCGTGAAGACCTTGTTAATGCATCCGGTTGGCTCTCACAGCCATTCCGATCCATTTTCAAGGTCAAAATAGCCCCGAAGCGCATACCCTTATTTCAATGATTTTTCGTGTGCTATAGTAAACCATTTTTTGGGTGATCGGGATCCCGACGTCAAAACTGCCAAAATATTTGTGGACGTCCGTGAAGACCTTGGCTATGCATACGGTTGGTCCTTACGGCCATTCCGATCAATTTTCAAGGTCAAAATAGTCCCGAAGCGCGCATACCCCTATTTCGATGATTTTTCGTGTGCTATAGTAAACCATTTTTTGGGTGATCAGGATCTAGACGTCAAAACTGCCAAATTTATTTGTGGACGTCCGTGAAGACCTTGGCTATGCATCCGGTTTTCCCTCACGGCCATTCTGATCCATTATCAAGGTCAAAATAGCCTCGAAGCGCGCATACCCCTATTTCGATGATTTTTCGTGTGCTATAGTAAACCATTTTTTGGGTGATCGGGATCCCGACGTCAAAACTGCCAAAATTATTTGTGGACGTCCGTGAAGACCTTGGCATGCATCCGGTTGGTCCTCACGTCCATTCCAATCTATTTTCAAGGTAAAAATAGCCCCGAAGAGCGCATACCCCTATTTCGACTATTTTTCCTGTGCTATAGTAAACCATTTTTTGGGTGATCGGGATCCCGATGTCAAAACTGCCAAAATTATTTGTGGACGTCCGTGAAGACATTGGCTATGCATCCGGTTGGCCCTCACGGCCATTCCAATCTATTTTCAAGGTCAAAATAGCCCCGAAGTGCGCATACCCCTATTTCGACGATTTTTCGTGTGCTATAGTAAACTATTTTTTGGGTGATCGGGATCTCGACGTCAAAACTGCCAAATTTATTTGTGGACGTCCGTGAAGACCTTGGATATGCATCCGGTTTTCCCTCACGGCCATTCTGATCCATTTTCAAGGTCAAAATAGCCTCGAAGCGCGCATACCCCTATTTCGACGATTTTTCGTGTGCTATAGTAAACCATTTTTTGGGTGATCGGGATCCCGACGTCAAAACTGCCAAAATTATTTGTGGACGTCCGTGAAGACCTTGGCAAGCATCCGGTTGGTCCTCACGTCCATTCCAATCTATTTTCAAGGTCAAAATAGCCCCGAAGCGCGCATACCCCTATTTCGACGATTTTTCGTGTGCTATAGTAAACCATTTTTTGGGTGATCGGGATCCCGACGTCAAAACTGCCAAAATTATTTGTGGACGTCCGTGAAGACCTTGGCTATGCATCCGGTTGGCCCTCACGGCCATTCCAATCTATTTTCAAGGTCAAAAT